>JAQOOD010000002.1:31254523-31456455 GCA_029633175.1 Citrus glauca
ATAATAGCAACTGAACGGAAGCAGGTGATTCTGTACTCTTAATTTTCAAAGCTGAAATTCAGATTTGAGGTATTCTTATCATTTATTATAAAGGTTTGTAGTTTTTCTATCTTACATCATATTATTTTGATTCATCAATTTTATTGTTGATTTTTATTGTAAAAGATGAATTTCAAATACTTTTGATGCTTTGAAGCAAGGTGGTGTAATAATTTTTAGAGCTGGGAAAATCAAAAAATTAACTGGCAAAGCATATTGTGTAAGTGTAAATAATTTTGAAATGGAAGAAACAACCAGCTCACTGCCATTAATATCTAATAGCATCTGTTGTTCTGGTATTGAGAGGCTGTGACCAACATGGATTTCCTTCTGTTTGTCCGAACATAAAGCATTCTTCATACATGACGCTAACATAGTATTTAGTGCTGCGAAGATGAAAAAAAAAAATTGAAGGAGATTTTTAGTTGCTTTTCTCTATCCACTTCTTTATTTTGCCTATTTTCTTATGTTGTGTAAATATTTTGACTATTTCATTTTCTTCCCTTTCTGAGAGAAATTTTTAGGTTTTAAGGTTTCAGCCTTAAGTTCTTTCTATTTTTTAGCACTTACTATAATACACAAGAATATATGATGAATAAATTAAATAAAGAGGGTACATAACCTACAGGATATATTTTTTTTTCCAACAATAATTCATATCACTATGGGTTTGGATTGTTATTGTTCCTCATAGCATATTTATCTAGATATCAAACATTTAGTTTGGTTGATGGCCTAATGTCAATCAAGCACAATGGAACCTTTTTTTCAAATATATATATATAATCCTTTTCCTTACCATTAATAAAATAAATAGATCATTGTTATAGGGTAAGTGAAAAGTTTTACTCGATATGTGTATTTCTAATATTTGTAAGTATTTCCTCTAATGTTTGCATCCCATCTTTTTCCAGACAAGTATTCCATTTCCAATAATGCTATGCATATAAGCTTAGGATATGAGGTGGTAATTGACTTAGCACCGTAGAGGTTGTTGTAAATTATTCTAATATTCATAGGAAAGTCTTACAGGGGTACCAAATTAACCAGCAGATCAGCTCTGATATGACTTTTATATTTCAAATTATGCATGTGTAGCATTAATTCTTCTAATTTAAGTCATCTGTGCAGCAATCGCAATCACTAATTAAGCAAGCTATCATGCTTTCTTGTATGGTAATTGCCAAGCCACAATTTGTACGTTAGTATCGTTCATTGACGCCATGGAACATGTATGCACATATGAGGTTATGGTTTTCTTGCTTCTGACTAGGTTGATGATATACTTCAAGTTTTATCTCATGCAGATTTGCGGATTCAAAGATCTTGGGTTATTCTCGAATGCTACATCATCAAACCATGCTTTTGTTTGAAAACTGGATTTTTTGGACGTGGATGAGAGACTTATTCAATCTATGCCAAAGCTCAATCCGAGAAAACTCAATCTGAAAGAACTTTAAACTATACAAGTCTTTATCAAACATTATATTTACCAGGTTATAATGGATATAAAAATATCAAAGGTCCATTTGTTTTTGCATTTAGTATGTGTTTGCAATTTACTTTAGTGTTAAAACAGTTTATATAACATTTTTTTTTAAACCAGTGATGCATGTTTCGTCTTGAACATCAGGGTCAATAATCAAAATCTATACTTGGGTGGAGTTGAATAGAAAATCTGATTCACTTTCTGTGACAACTGCATTAATTTGGCTTTATGGCTGGCTTCACTTGGATGAGGTAATTTGTACAATGAGGTTGGTTATTCATTCACTTTCTTGAACTGTTATATAAATGAGATCATTTTGCATTGTAGAAGGTTGCCACTGCCATGAGAAAAAAGATGGGCTTTATTATTGATTATTTCCTTCTCTCCTTTTCTTCATTTGCAAGACACGTTGAAGTTCTTGCTTGATGGAGACGAAATAGGCCTTTTGATGGTCATTGAGCGGAATGGTTCATGCAAGGGTACTGCCTTTGATCTTTTGAATATCTTGCAGTTGACTTCTCCATCATGTTACCTTGTAGATTCGGTTGATTGTAAGTCTAAACTCACTGCTTGTCCCTTCATGGAGACAAAATAGGTCTTTCATTCAGCCAACAATTTCTGTAGTTTTCTTAATAATTTCTAACCATTTGTTGATGTACTTTCACAAATAGAAAATCAATGAGTATACGATGGCTTGAAGAACAAGGTTGTTATTTGCTCATTGTTTTTTAGGTTTTCTACATTTTAATTTAGAAGTCTTTGGTGATTTCTCAAATTGGAAAGAAATGGAACCAATGTTATGCATATGGCAAGCATGTAGAGAATCCTGGCGAGAAAGTAGCCTGAACAGGAGTAATCGGCATATCATTTGAATCTTGGAAGAATCTTTTGCTAGTCAAGAGATGGATGCATGGCAAAGGAAGGACCTAAAGCTGCTGATTAATTATATTTGTTGTGGCGAAGTATTTTGGTTGTACATCGCAAATGCAAGTTATTCCTGTGTCTACACAGTCCCCGACTAACATACACATTAAGAAAGAGCTGCTTCTAATGCTGGGTTAGATACTTGTGATATATATAACTGCAAAGATTTCAGCATGCTGCATTTTTTCTGTCTTTTGTTTTGCACGAACTGTTTGATGATGAAAAGTGTAATGAGTAACATTTTGTTGCCTCCTATATAATATACTCTTGATGATCACTGATTCACTAGGGCATTGAGAAACTTGTATGTGGAGGTATGGAGTGTAGTTTGAGAAACAAAAGTGCCGCTGGGTGGTGGTTTGAGTTAGCTTTTTACTTTTAAGTGGATGCTGGAGTCTTGGAGTCAGAAGTGTCCGGAAAATTACAGAATGTACAATAATAAAATTTTAGTATCTCCTTGCATTGTATTTGCAAGAGAATTTTATCTGTAAATATAAATCAATATATCCCCCAAGTTTGGGTGGAATCTCACTTATCTTGTTCTTTCTTCTATATGAATCAATAACCATATTGGTACTATTAAATGCCAACTAATAATCAATAATTATATTGTTATTTTTCTTGTTTCTTCCCCATACACACATACCATTGTATGAAAGCTTCCCTTATTTCAGTAAGATATACTCTATGTGATCCTATTATCTATGAAAAAAAAAATTTGGTAAAAACTGTACCATAAAAGAGTTTGGTGTGTGGTAAACGAAAAAACAATATAATTTTCAGCGAAATAAGAAGATTTTTTAATCAAACTTTTGGTTGTGTTGTAAAAAGTTGTATTTTGTCCTTAGATTTATTAGATAGTCGTCTAAGATAGCATTTATATTTTGGATTGGAGTGAGAATTTTAAAAACTGAAAATCCTATTATTGAGAGTATGAAGTGGGAGTATGAGTAGGTTGTTTACTTACACTGGAATGAAAGCATAAAATAAATATCAGAATTCAATTTATGTGTTTATTGTGTCTTAGATTAGGAATAAATAGTTTCAAATTATAATTTTAGCCTTATTTAAAGAATTGTAGTTTTTAATTACAAAGTTAATAAAAATATATTTGATGAATAAATATTTATTTTATTATATTTGTAAATTTATAATAGTTATTAATATTCTTAATTATGTACATCACAATTTTTTTATTAATTTTAATTTTAATTATGTAAATTAAAAAATTATTGATAAGGACAATATAAATGAAATATTTTTACTATTAACATAGTACGGAATTAATATTTTTTTAAAATAAACAATTAATATTATTAATTATTAATATTAAATAAATATAATAATATTATATTTTTAAATAAAAATAATATATAGTAATATTATTAATTCTCTATTAATATAATATATTTTTAATTTTTATTAATATAATAATATTATTTATTTACTTTATTAAATTTAATAAAAGAGATATAATTTTACTCTAAAATTGGATGAGGTTCACGAAGTGAGAGTTTGAATTCTTTCTCAAAATGTGTAAGTAAGCACTAAAATAAAATAAAAAATTATACTTTTTACTCTCACTTTAAAAAATAAATACAACATAAATTTCTAGGGCGATAGGGGTTATAAAATTAATTAAGACCTTACCAGATGTGCGTGGACTTACGTTCTCTAAAATATATTACGATTATAAAACTTTTAAAATCAAATCGTTTTATGACTATAGAACGGTGTGGGAAGCCAAAGGGTGAAAACAGTCGAATCCGGACTCAGAAACGAAAGCGACTCCTTTACTAATTGCCAGCTGTCCAGCAAGCCTGCCTCACAAAGAACTGTCAAATCAACTCTATAATTTTGTATTTATTACTAAGGTAAAAACTCATTTAAATTTTGTATTTTAATATTAATGTCTATTTAATTTTTATATTTTTAAAAATATCATTACCATTAAAATATTGATATTCCTATCGTTACTTTTTATTTTTTTGATTTACTTTTACAATATTATCCTTTTATAATAATTTTTTATTTGGATATTAATAAAAAATAAATTATTAATTTAATCCTAAAAAATAAAATATATATTAATTTTTAATTATAAAAAATTATATGCAAACTAACAAGTGTATAAATGGTGCTTGTAAAAAAATTAATATAATTTTTTAGAGTTAAATTGATAATTTAATTATTTTATTTTTATTAATGTCTAAACAAAAAATTATTATAAAAATATAATATTATAAAAGTAAGCCAAAAAAAAATAAAAATTAATAGTAGGAATATCAATACTTTAACGGTTCAAGATATTTTTAAAAATAAAAAATTAAATAAATATTAATATTAAAATACAAAAACTAAATAGACTTCCTCTATTACTCTATTAAATTCATGTAGATCCTCTTCAGTTGATCCCATTGGGTTGTGTTAAAATTATTTTCCACAAGGCCCATTTCAGACTGGCGTGCAGCCAATAGTCAAGTTTATGACCGGTAAAGCTTACTAGCTTAGTGGGTGCAAAAGCTCACTAGCTAAGTGAGTACAAAATAATTTCTAAATCCTTCTAACTCAATAAGTAAGAAGTTCGATCTGATGCACGGCAGCATACGTGTTAAAATTTATTTGGTTGGATTATTTTTGTGAGTTGTGTAACCCTATTAATAAATTCTTGATACACATTCTGTCGCGTACTATAATATGGATGACGACGCACATAACATTAAGATTTTAATAAATAAATATAGAATGACTATAGATGTTTCGAATCTACTTCAGCACTCTGAGATGTATAGGTAATATTTGGAATGGCCTTAGGTGATTGAAGATTATTAAAACGGAAAGATAAGTATAATCTAGTAAAAGAGTGATGAATTAATGAAATGCAACCTAAAATGGATGCCTTACCTTAATGATAATTACAATTTACAATGAAGTACTACTTTTTCTTTCCAATACCCCACCTTTCCAGAAAGCACTTTTTTGTAAATTAGAGGAATTAAGAATATAACAAGAGCTAGAGTTGAAGAGATTCCTGTAATAAGAAATAAACCGTCAAAGTTGGCTAGGTTTAGACTAGATGGGTTATCACTAATTGAATCCTTATGCATAAAACTTGATTGTCTGTTAATAAATCATTCATTTTCAATCTTTGTAAGAGTCCCTTCTTCTCTTAACCTTGCAATAGCCTTTGATATGTCATGAACTAGTGGTGAATCCTTTTGAAAAACCTGGAGGATCCGTAAAAAATTCAGTTACATGTAATCTATATGAGGTTAATTAGTTAAACATAATATTGTTAGTAGAGAAACTCACAAAGCCAAAACCATTGGCACCGTTGGTATTCTTGGGTACAGTCAACGTGTAATGGGCAGAATACTTGGCAAGGAAGGCCTTTATGTAGGGCATTTCATCAATAATGGCAGAAACGCCACCATTCTTACTCCCCTTGGACAGAGCATTGGCATATTCTTCAGCAGAATTGTATTTCTTGATCCTGGAATCTTTAAAATGTAAATTGTTTAGAATTCCTGGTTCAACCGAGCCCAGATGAGATCCAATATTGCCTATTGAGGCCAACTTAAGCTGTTCAATGATTAACATAGAGGCTAAAGTTGCCGTGTAGCTTGAGCTCAATATGAGCAATACAAACAACCATACGATCACTACAAACTTTGACAAGTTGCTAAATAGCTTTTCCCCTGAAAAACAAAAATTAATGGCCCTTTACAAAGTAATTAATTTCTGTTATATATATATAATTAAAGTGTGTGTGTATTGGGATACATATTACATATACGTGTAGTTACTCTGAGAAATTACGAGTGTTGAGAAAGAATACCAAAATATCATCCCAAATTGATGCGCCCGCGAACCTTGGAATTCATCATTGACTGGACGTTCAATAATCCAGACGACAAAACCAGTCCAGAGAAATAATGCTGCAGTAGTTAGCCAAAGATTTGGTTCAAGTGGCTTCAAGAAAATCCAAATGTTGTTGCTCTGATCAATTGGGACTATCATTCCAACGCCCATGTCCGTGTATGGCAATGTGAAATCAACGTACAAAGATCTATTGGCAGTAATTGTTGTATCCCCCACCACAGCATCCAATTCCTAGTTTATCAATTAATCATGGTCGACATGTGTAAAATAAAGTTAGATGTAAATTAAAATTTGTAATATATATACTCGCTCACGTACCTTTAAATAAACCTGATGGATAAGATCATTATACGATCCAGCCATTCGTCCACTAGCATCCTCAAGCGGAATGAACTCGTAAGGTACTTCAAATGTTAAAGAGTCAATGGCTGCTTTGAATACGTGTATACAGAAGCCTTCAACGATTAATGTTCCTTGAGGATCCCGAGCCACATTGACAAGTTTTTTAAAAGCATTCACTGGAACCCCTATCCTTAGCTTATTAATCTTACCACCACCTTCTGGAATGGCTGCAGATCCTCCTGGCAATATAACGGCTTCGAGTTCATCATCATTTGGTGAGGGTGAACTAATATTCATCTTGTTGAAGAGTACTGATGAATTCATTTCCTTTGAGATCCCAGTGATTGGACTCCAAAACCCAACTCTGTTTAAGGTCTTGCCTATCACATTTACAATCTCAAATGCTCCTGATGAAGTTAATTTCCCGTTTACTAGTTGAAAATTACCGCTTAAACCCGTGAACCTGCTGTTTATTATCTGCTTATAAAATGTTTCATCAGGAACCCGATCAGTTTTCAGCTTTTCTGATGCCTTTGCCAGAATCCAAACAGTATCATATGCAAGAATCCCATATACATCTTATTCGGATACCGCAGCATTTGGATTATATAGGTACAGTTCCCTTCTCCACCTTACGGTGAAATTGTGAAGCTCCTTCGATGCTGGAACATAACGCTTGAAACCCAGAACTCCCTGCATGGACTCAACAACCGATGAGTCCATTGAATGCAGGAAATCCATAGTTGAAGATGTTATAATCCATGCATACCCTTTACTCATCATTCCTAACTTCTTAGCATTCAAAAAGAGATGAGATGCAAGAGCATGCGACATATGCACCACAAATACTTTTGTTTCTAAACTCTTGAGCATTGAAAGCTTTTTGATGGCTTCATCACCTGTAGATGATGATTTAGAAATGGCCATCCTTCGAGCAATGTCAATATTGGCATGATGTAAAGAATCAAAAACATAAGGAATAGTATTATCAATCCCCCAAGTATTATCCTCATAGATGAGAATCACTTGTTTCCATCTGAAGACTGAGATAAGATCAGCTATGCCTTTGGCTTCAGATTGAGAAGCTTCATCACCTTGATCAATTTGAACAGAATACGATGTCAAAGAATTAGGGAGAGCTGCAAAGAGAGAAACGACAGGAATTCTGGCTCTGGATCCTAAGTCCGCCAAAATTTGTGCCCCGGTTGGTGTCATTTCTATGCAAATTATTGCTTGCAATTCTACATTTTGCATGAGATTCAAGGCTGCACTTGAAATAGATGCAACTTTAATGGCAAAAATAATATATATAGTTGTTAACACAGATCTTATCCTATAAGATTAGAATATAGTTGTTGTTGTAAGTTTGTGATGACATGTTTATGGTATAAAATTATATATATATATATATATATAGGAATATTATTAATTTACCGCTAAAATGTCAGTATCATTAGGTTGACATATCATGTTTAATTATGTTCCCTAAATCGTTTAATTATGTTCATATTGGTCTCATCCAAGTCGGAATAAAGCCTTTAACCAAGGAAGGTTTGGATACTTCCATCCTTGCTGTCCTCCGTGATGGCAGGTTCATGTCCTTTGATGATTCTTTACTCAGTAGTGTAGAATCTAGTCTTTGCAAAGGACCAATCCACTTCAACTGTTACCCAAACATAACAGTTTCCCTTAAAGACAAAAATATTCTCAAAAGCATGATTTTGCAAATCAAAACCCACAATTATCATATGATTGAGGGTTCAATTCCAGTTGCATTAATTTATAAAATTTCTTATAAAGCAATGAATTCCGCGTTTAACACGCAACATAAATTCCATTCAAAAAGAGATGAAACTCTTTTCTTGCAGACTGATTTGTCTAAAGCCAATACGGTTGTCCCAAAGCCTATCCAATGGAAAGACATCCATCTTCCGGACGAATGGGTTTTAGATGGAGCCACCGAACCAGTGATTCCAAAACATCTTGAGCCCAATACAGAGTTGCAAAATGTGACTCAGTTTTCTGATGGTAAAGTCAAACTATCCTTTAAGAGATCCAATTTTTCTGGATACTCCGATAAAGATTCTTGCTCTAGTATGCATTCTTTTGAAAAACAGTTTTCAAAAATCCCAACCGAAATAAATATTCCTAAAGAACAACCCCATTTTCCCACTTCAGATATTCCTAGTTCTTCTATCCATTCTGTCAATTATGGTACTAGTATCCCTCATCCCATCTACACTAGTAGTCAGAGAATTCAAAGACAAGAAGAGAAAGAACCTTCTCCTCCAACTTCTCCTACCTTTTCTGCTGTTACTGAAAACGTCATTAATGTCCTTGAAAAAGACTTTGAAATTGACAAAACTCTCCTTCATAATGATTTTTATTCAGATAAAAATAAAGAGAAAAGACTTTGGTTTTTTAAACATTTTTTCAACAACAGAAAAGAAATTCAAGAAATTTATTATGATTTTGTCCATTTGCATAAAATCCATATTTTATTTTTTGATTGGTTTAAAATATATGCTTCCGACAATAACATTTCCTATTCTTTCAAAGAGTCAAACCCAATTACTACTAGAAAGAAAATTCCTGAATGGAATCTTTCTGATAGTAGTAACACTATCGAGTCTGAACATCCTCCTCTCAGGAGTATAACCATAGCACATGGTGAACCTCCTATTCCTATCAAAGCCTCTCCTTTTAAAGTTCATAAATCCGATGACTCTAATAAAAATTTAGGTAGTATTATCCAACAGAATAATTTCTGTAATACTAATCTAAATACCATAGGAAAGCAGTTGACCCGTATAGAAAGTCAAATCCAACAGTCTTCCACAACTGTTACTTCTGTTTCAAAGCCAATTCCCTCCAAAACCGAGTCCTTGAAAAAGCTTAAAGAACCTATTTTCAGACCGTTCCAGGTCTCGAAACATAGTCAAGAGCTTGTTCAATAGTCAAAGTTAGAATTTGCTAAAGCCATTAGGGAACAACTAGATAGAATCGAAGCTTCATCTTCTGCTTCTACTTCTAAAATCCAAATAGCTCCTGATACACCCCAATCCAAAACACCTAGTAGTATTCAGTCTCATACTGTAGGTGTCCTTGACCAAGACTATGACCAGTCTTCTATAGCCACTTCTGCTATAGAAGCATTTCAAGATCCAACTCCAAAGATTAATAGAGTCCATTGGGAATTAGCACTTCCTGCTACTTCTCATTCTCCTCCTGACCTAGCTGTCGATAATAGGCCTAGTGCACTAAATCAATCCCGATTTAATGCATCTTCTGTCTATGAATGGAATATAGATGGAATGTCTGAGTACAATATACTTGGTCTATTACAACAAATGACTATGGCTGCTAATGCTTATAAAACCCAATCAGGAACTTCTGATAAAGCCATAGCAGAGATCCTCATAGCCGGTTTCACAGGCCAACTTAAAGGCTGGTGGGATCATCTCCTCACCAAACAACAACAATCTGACATCTTGAATGCTATTCAAACTGATGAGGATCAAATCCCCATTATGGATGAAAATAATAGCCCCATTCAAGATGCAGTCGCAACTCTTATCCTAACCATTTCCCTCCATTTCATAGGTGATCCCTCACACCTAAGAGATAAAAATGCTGAGTTACTACACAATTTGAGATGTAGGAAACTTAGTGATTTCCAAGACTATAAAACCACCTTTTTTACTCGACTCTTTCTAAGAGATTATGCAAATCATACTACTTGGAAAGAAAAATTCCTTGCTGGCCTACCTACTCTCTTGGGAGAAAAGGTAGAAACTCCATTAAAGCCCTTTATGATAATCGCATTCCTTATGACGAACTTACCTATGGTGAGTTAGTCAGTTTCGTCAACAAAGAAGGATTAAAGATCTGTCAAGATCTAAAGTTACAAAAACGTCTAAAAAGAGAACTTAGACAGTCTAAGCATGAGCTAGGCGATTTTTGTAAACAATTCAATTACGATCCATTTAAATCTCCCTCCAAAAATTGTAATGGTAAGTGCTCTTTGAGGCCTTACAAAAAACATTACAAGTCCAAAAGCCATAGGAAACCCATTACTAATTCTAGAGATAATTTTTATAAGAAACCCGCGAGGCCTTATAAAAAACCCAAATTCTCTAAAAAGAAAGACTTCAAGCCCAAAACCCCTTTCAATTACAGAGAAGCCACATGTCACAAATGTGGCAAGAAAGGTCATACTGCAAATTACTGCAGGATGAGTAAAAAACTTCATGAGCTAAATCTCGATGAAGAAGTCCTCTAAAAAATCTCCTCTCTCCTTATTGAGTCTTCTGATTATGAGTCTTCCATGACTGGAGACAGTGAGCCTCTCCAGGTTGACGAGTTAATTGACTCTGATACCTCCTTTTCATCCATTAGTGATTCTGAGTCAGAGTCCTATTTAAAGAAAATTAATGTTTTGACTAGAGATCAAGAAACATTTCTTGAATTAGTCAAACACATTACTGACCCTACTCTTCAGAGAGAATATTTGGATAAACTCCTAAAGACCCTTGATCAAAAACCCGAACCTTCTAAAGTTCCTATTGTCAAAAAGCATGCTTATGATCTTACTCAAATTCTTGAAAAGAAAAAGAATTCAAAAGCTTATGTTCCTTCTATCCAAGATCTTCAAAGAGAGATTAAAGATATTAAAGCTGAAATAAAAGATTTGAAAGAAAAACAAAAAACCGATTCTGAAACCATTCAGATTCTCCTACAAAAACAACTTCAAGATCATTCTGATAATGAATCACATTCCAGTAATGATAATGAGGAAAATCCGAATCTTGAAAATATTGAGTCCGTACCCGATGATTTTCTCTTTGTTTTAAACCAAATCACAATGAGAAAATATTTTATCAGAGTTACTTTAATTTTTTCTAAAGACTTCATGGTTGACACTATTGCCTTATTTGACACTGGTGCTGATTTAAATTGTATTCAAGAAGTTATTGTGCCAAAAGAATTTCATGAAAAGACAAAAGAAAAGCTTTCTGCCGCCAATAATTCAAAATTAAAAATTACCTCCAAAGCTGAAGCCCTTATTCATAACAATGGATTTGATTTTAAAACTTCTTTCCTTTTAACAAATGACATTCGTCATACCGTTATTTTAGGAACTCCCTTTATAAATTTAATTACCCCTTATACTGTCAATTATAATGGTATATCTTTTAAAGCTAGAAATAAAACACTTGTTTTCCCTTTTCTTGAAAAGCCAAAAACAAGAAATTTAAACATCATTAAAGCATGTTCTGTTTATCAAAATCAAATCAATGTTTTATTGAAAACAAAACAAAAAGATTTGAGTCACTTAAAGAAAGATTTAAATTTGCAAAGAATTGAAGCCCAATTACAAAGTGATTTTATAAAAAGGAAGATTTCCGATTTTAAAGAGCTTATTGAAAAAGAGATCTGTGCTGATTTACCAACTGCCTTTTGGGATCGGAAACAACATTTGGTAGATTTGCCATATGAAAATTCCTTTGACGAAAGACAAATACCCACTAAAGCCCGTCCAATTCAAATGAATATGGAACTTGAACAACATTGTAGGAATGAAATTAAAGATTTGGAAGCCAAAGGTTTAATTGTTAAATCTAGATCACCTTGGTCTTGTGCTGCTTTTTATGTCAATAAAAATTCCGAAATTGAAAGAGGCACACCAAGACTTGTTATTAATTATAAACCTTTGAATAAAGCTTTAAAGTGGATACGTTACCCAATTCCTAATAAAAAAGATCTGCTTCAAAAACTACATTCTGCTTTCATATTTTCGAAATTTGATATGAAGTATGGTTTTTGGCAAATTCAAATCCACCCTAACGATCGGTATAAAACTGCTTTTACTGTTCCATTTGGACAGTATGAGTGGATTGTTATGCCATTTGGTCTAAAGAATGCACCTTCCGAATTTCAGAGAATCATGAATGACATTTATAATCCTTATTCCGAATTTTGCATTGTTTACATTGATGATGTGTTGATTTTTTCACAATCAATAGACCAACATTTCAAGCATTTAAAGACCTTTTATTTTGCAACCAGGAAAGCTGGTTTGGCTGTTTCTTCCTCAAAGATTTCTTTATTTCAAACTAAAGTCAGATTCCTCGGCCACTACATTTCAAAGGGCACTATCACTCCCATTGAAAGATCTTTATCTTTCACTGATAAATTCCCTGATAAAATTTTGGACAAAACTCAGTTACAAAGATTTTTGGGAAGTCTAAATTATGTTCTTGATTTCTGTCCTAACATCAATAGGATAGCAAAACCTTTGCACGATAGATTAAAGAAAAATCCGGTTGCATGGTCCGAACATCATACCCAAATTATAAAGCAGATAAAAAATATGGTAAAAGAAATTCCTTGTTTATATTTGGCTAACCCTACATTACCTAAAATTGTTGAAACTGATGCTTCAGATTTAGGTTATGGTGGTATTCTCAAGCAAGTTGAACATAGTAAAGAACAAATAGTACAGTATGCATCTGCACATTGGAATGATTGCCAGAAAAATTACTCTACTATTAAAAAAGAAATTTTGTCTATTGTTTTATGCATCTCAAAATTTCAAAGTGATTTACTCAATCAAAAATTTCTACTTCGAATTGATTGTAAAGCTGCAAAGCATGTTTTAGAAAAATATGTTCAAAACATTGCATCAAAACAGATTTTTGCACGATGGCAAGCAATTTTAAGTGTTTTTGATTTTGATATTGAATTTATTAAAGGTGACAAAAATTATGTTCCCGATTTTCTGACCCGAGAATTTCTTCAAAACCGATAATGCCGCCCAAAAAGACCAAAGACAAAGGGAAAGGGATCCTCAAAGATCCTGTGTCCCAGACACCCTCTAAAGCCTCTCACCCCTCTTCACCTAAAGAAAAATTGCTGTCTTCAGCAATGCCTATAAAGTCCTGGATTGATATGATTGAAGATGATGAAGCAAGAGTTAAAGCCCTGGCCTCCCAAGATCAGGTAAATCAATGGATGAAATCCATTTCTCAATCTCCTGAGCTTCTGCTCGCCATACAAAGTTTTTCTCAAAGCCAAATTTCTCCAAAAGAAGATTTTTCAAAAATTGAAAAACCTATTTTAAAAGAAATTCCAAAGCTTTCTTTATCCGGAAATTTGTCTAAAGAAATAATTTCTTCTGGAAATACTTCCTCCCAGGTTGTGGTTTCACAATCAAAGCTTTCCCAAAAATTGGATTGGCATGATAAACCCCATTCTCAAAATGTTTTAACTATGGAGGATGGATTTTATGATTCTAACCCATTTAAAGCAATTTCAAAAATTTTCCCAAAAGGATGGTTTTTCAAACCATGGGATCTTTCAAAACCTCACTCTTATTATCAAAGCATCCTTGAAGCCACTGGCTCAGTAAAATTCAAACACTTTTACCATATTGAGTCCCATTCTGAGCTGGCCTATTCCACGGCCACTATCCAAAATATTATTAGCCCAAGCCAGTGGGGTGAACCACTCCATGTTCAAAAGAAATTTCCCGCCAATTTTCTTTTTAAAATCCCACACTGTTTGTCCTATTCATATTGGGATTACCAACAGGCGTGGTTCAACACATTTTTCATCCATAACCCAAAACATTCTCATTCCTGGTTATTTTTCTTCAATACCAAAATAACCATACAAAGCCTTCCAAACTGGTTCCAACAATGGTGGACCTATTTTGGACCAACCACCGATATTTTAACCCCTAGTGCCACAAACTGTTTCAACCTCTTTAAAGCCAATTATGTTCCTTCTGAGTCCGAAAAGAGGTTCCCTCCTTTCCTCTGTTTTTGTACCAAATTCTTCCTCCCCTGGGTTTGGATGTGGAATTTTCAACACCGTACTCTGGACACCCAATTAATTATTCAAAGATGTATTAAAATTAAATGGTGGTCCAAGTTCGATGAAAAGTCAAAATTGACCAAAGCCATCATTCGCAATTGGCTTAAACAAAATGGTCTTCTAAAGCCCAGTATTGAAGATAATAAAGCCCATAGCACTTTTCTGGCACAGCGATCCAAAGCCCAAGCCCTTCTCGCCAGTGCAAAGTCTGAAGATGAATACTTCGATATCATGAAGCAGCTCCTGACTACTCGATCAGAGTCTTCTGTTGCAGCATCCTCTGATACCGAAGATGAAGATGAAGAGCCCTTCATTTCTCTTGGGGATGAAAATGAAGACGACTGTTTTGGTATTTTCCCCCCTGTAAAGCATTGTAAATAATCTGTATGCATTTTTAGTTATTTACTTAAAAAAAAAAAAAAACTCTGTATGTTCCTTGTATTTCTCTGTATTTCTTTTTGTATTCATTTTTGTAAACGGGTGGTCCTTTGGACACAAGTGAGAGCGCACATATCTCTTCACCCGTCTGTATTTCTTTTGTATTTCTTCTGTATGTCGTTTGTATTCCTTCTGTACTCCGTATAAAGCTACAGTGCACCTTTCCACGAGTTACTGTGCACTTAAAAACGCGCTACAGTGAACAGTGGAACCCTATGTATAAAATCTGGAGGAAGACTTGAGACTCCTCAGATTTTCGAAACCCTCTCTCTCTCTTCTTTCATTTCTCTCCTCCTTCTCTCTAGAAAGGAAATCCGGTGAAAGGCATCAAGACCCTGGTTCTTGATTTGATTTTACTTTTCTAATTTTCCTTTCTTTCCTTCCTTCCCTTCTAAAAAGCCAAGATCCGAAACAACATGTAAGGATCTTTTGTAACTTTTTAAAGCATGTATTTAAAGCATTTAAATTTCTGTAATTTAATTTTCTGCAATTTACTTTTCTGCACTTTTAAATTTCTGCAATTTACATTTCCGCAATTTTACATTTCCGCAATTTAATTTAACGCCATTTACTTTTCTGCACTTTTCAATTTCTGCATTTTCTTTCTTCTTTAAAGCATGCTCGCAGACTGATCTGTATCAGTTCTGCCATAAAAGTTGTACGTTCCTCTGAGGCAACGAGACCAGATCTCAATCCTCAGTTGTACTCCTTCTTTTCTTCCCCTTCAGTCAGAGCACCAGTTCTGGGATCCAGTTCTGGTACTGTGTATGTTTAGCAACCAACCTTAATGTATGTTTATTTATGCATACCCTTGTTGCTAGGCTTGCTGAATAATTTTAAAGATTAAAGAATAAAAAGGTAAAAGTTGAAAAGCCGACAAAATCTCCGGTAGTTCACCAAGATCTACCCTTTATCATTAAGTTGATAATAATTAATTCAATTCACAGGTACTGTGTATATACTACCCTTTATCATTAAGTTGACATATCATGTCAGTATCACGGTTTAGGGAGCATAGCATTTTAGTACCAAATGTTTGCACTGTTATCAATTTACCACCATTTCATTAAAAAAGTTAAAAATTTGCTAATGTCGTAAGAGCATCAAAGAACTTTCCTATTGAAGCCAAAAAAACTCTATTGCAAGTGTAAAATAAACAATAAAACAAAGTAAAAAAAATTCAGGGGAAATAATTAGAGAATTAAGAAATTGATAACTCTAAAATTGGCCCCCCTCTCTCATTAATTTTTCCTTTAATTAAATTGTTATTGTTTTTAGTTGTGATTAATACTTGAATTTCATAGATTATAATATTAATTTTGAAGCAGAATTTATCATTATTATTTTTGTTATTTGTCATAATTTTGCATATTCTTCATCAGTTTTATTAGTTAGAAATTTCAATTGTTTTCTAAATCTTATTAATTGTTATTATTATTATTATTATAAATTGTTATTATTTTTAGTTGTGATTAATACTTGAATTTTATAGGTTATAATATTAATTTTGAAACATAAATTTTTATTAATTGTTCTTTGCCGTTTATCATAATTCTACATATTATTCATTATTTTTTATTAATTACAATTTTTAGTTGTTTTCTAAATCTTATTTTTGTTCATTGTTTCTTTCTTTTCAAAGGGTAAAATTATCTTTTATTCTCTTGGGGGTAAAATCGACTTTTAACTCATTTTCCGTTAAACATTAACGTTTTTCTAACGGAATGGTGGTAAATTGATAACAGCGCAAACGTTTGGTGCTAAAATGCTATGTTCGCCAAACTATGGTACTGACATGATATGTCAGAATAACTTTAGTGGTAAAATGTTAATATCCCTATAATATAATATATACATGCACTCTCATTTTTCTTTCATACACGCTAAGGTATAAGGTTTAATTCATATGATTCAATAGTATGTCCGCATAAAAAAATGGTAATTATCCACCGACCACCTATTTTTTGGGCTTTTTCAAAAATACACAATTCTTTTTTTTTGGGCTGAATTCCACTTAAAGTTAACATTTTTTTCATTGGTCCACTCCCATTATAATACTGTTAGAACTTTGCTAACATCATAAGGGTAAAATTGTCATTTCGCAATGACACAGAAGTGGACAGATGCAAAACAATATAACTTCAAGTGAAGTTCAGTAAAAAAAATTAAGAATTGTGTATTTTTTAAGAAATGTGGAAAAAATGTGGTCGGTGAATAATTTACCTTTTATATTTGAGGGTAAAAAGTCATTTATACAATATTCCGTTAGTTCTCTTAATAGTTTGAAGACGGTAGTGGATAGGTGCAAAATAATTTAACTTCAAGTAAAATTCAGCAAAAAAAAATTATGTATTTTTGAAAAAGCTGAAAAAACTGATGGTCGGTAGATAATTTCTCCAAAAAAATGATGGCGTTCGCACTTGATAAGGACTATCTATATGAAAAAAATTTCAATCGAGAATAAAAGTTTAAGATGGATTTATGATGTTGTAAATCGATTTTTACAACGTTGTAAACTGAATATTTATGCAGATTTACGTATGGTTTAGTTGTAAGAATTTTACTTTGTAGCTTTAGAGACTTAGGTTCCCATCTCTACAACCACATAATTTTAAATATTCAAATTTCTTTTATTTATTGTTATTACTTTTAAAATCTAAAAAGAAAAGAATAAATGAGTTAAGTGAACAGTACAGAATAATTTGAAATAAATTTTTGAACCAAGCCTCCCCTAATCGAATTGGTTAGGTCCGCCACTATGTGTGTGTATACAAATTTTACATAAGGTAACCCTTAAATATATATGGGTTTTTAAGGTTCTGATGACATGTTTATGGTGTAGCATTAAATTTCATGTACTTCAATCCGATCTATCTACGCAATGCATGCTTGAAATTAACTATAGATTTAAAGTCATGCATCTATAACAAGTAATATGCCTGGGGATTTGAGTGGATGGTTTTTACGTAGTATTTTTTTGGCTAAAAAATTTAATTTGGGCTTAGCCGATCCCTGTGTTAATATATATGTATAAATCAAAAAAAAAATAATTGTGTACGGTGAAATAATGTTACCTGTAGATAAAGCATGAAGTGGATCACCTTGAGAATCCCTCGAGTGAAGAACAAACCTTGTTTTGTAGTGAGTATTTAGAGCATAAAAATCAGCAATGGCCATGGAAATGCAGCTATTGCTGATCTTCCCCGACCATGATCGCATATCAAGGATGACTCCGACGTGCACTTCATCTGCAGTAAAACTTGTATTATTCTTGACTTTTTCAAGCTCCGAGCACGATGGACAGAGATGAATAATAAGCAAGATTAAAGATGAAAAAAAGGCTTGCTCCTTCTTCCCCTTAAGCTCCATCGATCAGCGCCTAATTATAATTGAAACCGAACTTGTTCATAATTATAGAATTAGGAGCAATGTCCACAGTCAATATCGAAATTAATAAAAAAAAAAAAAGGTCCAAGTCTCCAAGAGGCAATACAAGATTGGGACAGCAAGAGGAAGTACGATTATTCTCTAGTTTCACAAAAGAAAACTAATTGAAGACGCTTTAATATAGCAGCCTTTCTGGACTGGGTTCTTCAGGTTTGCTTGATGTGTGCCATGTGTCAACGCAACTGACTTTGTAATTGGTCTGTATAAGGAATCAAAGCCTTCCAAGATTTTTTTTTTTTCCTATTGTACAAGTCAGCTAAATAAAGAATGAACAACTGAACCTAATCTATTTCGAGGAAGACCAAGGCCTCCAATACTAGACGAGCTTTGAAGAAAATTAATTCACTGCTTTTAGTCATCTTTCGACTCAGCTGAATGATAGCAACAAGTGCTCACCCAGACAGGCCAAACGAAGGTTCATTGATCGTGCTCATTTAGTGGGGAATATGATCTTTAAATATTATTGAGTTTTTAATAATTTTTTATCATATGTCTTTTAGTAGTAGTGTATGAGTAAAATTTAATTTTTTTTATTTTTTTATTTATTAACAACCAATCAATGATTGAATTATTTATTCAGAACATAATTAGATTATGAGAAAATCTTAATCCATTTAGCCGAACCACTTCTAAAAGCAAATAAAAATTAAAAATTTGTTTTGACTATAATAACTACCACCCTCACGAATAGGATTCCACAACAACCATGTGACAACGTGCCACATAAAAACAGGTCAGAGATGACCCGGGACGCTAGGTTGCACCTTAAAGAACAACTGCGAGCAGCTGTCGGAACAGGAGTTGACTAGTTGAGTCTTTCATGAAAACAAAGGCTACTTAAATTGTGTATATAATGGGATAGAAAAGTTAGCCAAGTCTGCACGGCTTCTTACAATTGGAAGATATTACACCGCTTGTTACCATTGGTTTGTGTGTGTGGAAAGACTTGGCTAAATTCTCGTCAAGTGTGGCAATAAATAGAGGCAAATCTGGTGAAAAAATGATCTGATGATGGTTGCTTTGGCTATGCACGCCGCTTGCATGTACACGAGACGGATGATTTATGACTTGGGCAACTTTTGATTGGTTGTTCAAGAGTCATCACCTTGAAAACAGTGTCCCGAAATCAGTTAGCCTACTTTGTCTTTTTTTTTTTTAAAAAAAAGAAAGCATTTCATTACTAATTAAACTAATGCTGTTAAATACATTCTGCACTTCTACTGATAAGATATCTTTCCTTGGAGCATGTTTAGCTAAGGAATGGACATGAGCATTACAAAGTCTTGGCACAAAATTAAAATGGATCCTTTAGAACTCTCTTTTCTGATTTTGAATTTCTAAAATTATTCAGAAAATCTCAGTCTTGCTGCCGTTTGTGTTGTTGATTAACTCAGCTACATCCTTGCAATCAGTCCCTACAATCAAGTTTGCTGCAGCTGCCTCCTTTGCAATCTGTAAACCCCATTGAATAACTTCAGCTTCTGCAAAACTTATATCCTTCCTGAATGAGGCTTGTTTGATGTCTGCTACTACTACTCTGTCGTTGGAGTCACGCAAGACTGCTCCCAAGCCTGCTTTGTCTTTAGGACAAATAAATTTGAGTATTGGTATTTGATCTGAAAATTTTGACACAACAGTAACAAAACAACTGAAAATTATATGATACAAAATTAAGTAAAACATTAATATTATTTTTAATTGACATTATAATACTGTATAATTTTATAATTGTTTTAATAGTCATTGTGTCACCATTAAAATTTTTTATTATTTACTTCCTTAAGACTTCCCATATCACCAGCATTATAATAGTATATTGGTACTCAATATTTTTCTTTCCTCTTTTTTCCTTGCAGTTGCTACTACATATATTTTATCAATCAATTTTCCTCAGTAGCAGTGGAGGGAAGCGGTCGGTGACTCACTGTGGGACTCTTAAACCTCCATCCCAATAAATATGGTGAGGGTAGAATTGTTCTCTAATGAAAAATATAGTGGGGTAGATGTGTCAATTAGTATATTAAGTAGAATCTTAACCTATACTAATAGAAATGACGTAGTCAACTCGTTGATTGCGAAATATCATTATTTAAATTAAAACAAAAACGCAGGGCAAGGCGAACAACGGGCAATACAAATATGTACATGTTATAGATGTAAAAACACTTTTGATAATATATAATAAAAAAAAAAATTTGCTATTAGTATTTAGTAGTCATAACCAGGCAATTAATAGACAAACTTACATGTTATATGTACAGGTCATAGATATAAAAACGTTTTTGATATGATATAAATAAATTATTTTTTCCTTATCCAAAAAAAATTATTTTGTCATCAGTAGTCGTGCTCGCAGTTATTAATCCAAATACGAAATCACAAATTCACCGTACAGATGGCAAACTATCTCGTTACTAGCCCAAGGGCCTGACTGACATACTATGGATCCTCAAGTTGACACCGTTAGGTTGGGCCATAACTTTTTCCAAGAGGCCCATTTCAAACTTGCCCAATCAATAATCCTTTTTTACTAAGGGTGGAGCTATTGGCACCCCTACATTATTCTTACAAAACCCCACTTTAAATAAAATTTCAATTAAAGATAATTGAAAATTAAACACATATAGTTTTTTTCAAGCAAATTACTTAATTCATAATCAATCTTTTTCAAAAAAAAAATTTATATGTTACTTCCTATCTAAGTAAAATAAATTGTATAAATTTAAAATAATCTATTGTTCTCTTTTGATTAAATATTTTTATACTTAAAATTACTTTAAAATTATAATTTGAAATATGTGTTATTTTAACCAATGATTAACACTAAAAAATTTATCACTGATATAACTTTTTAATTTGTGTGTAGATTAATACTAAAATTGAAAATAATTAAAAAAATAACACAATAATACTTTGAGTTTTAATAATAAAACAAATCAAATGAAAATTGAGAATTTAGAAAAATAAATCTAAAAAAATGGACATTTTCGGAAATTAAGTGAATATAACTAAGAAGGGGGTTTTATGAGGAGATGAGAGGGGTGCCAATAGTCCAACTCTTTTAGTAAAGCTTAGTGGGTTCAAAATAATTCCGACATCAATATTACTCAATTAAATATATAATGACCAAAGATGCTTGGAATCCAAAATGAGTTTCACTTACAGCACTCTGGGATGGAGAGTTAATATCTGACAGGGCGTTGTGTGTGATTGAAAATCTTCAAAACACATATATATGGTGGATGATAATCCTATCCTACTATGAGTCTTTTTTTTTCTTTAATTTTAAAGATTTTGTGATATATTTTTTAATAATAAACTTAATTTTTTTTATTTTCTTTATTTATTAAGCACCAATCATTCACATATATTTTTATTCAATAGAGTTCAAATAATAAGAGAATCATGATCCATATACAGGTTAGTAAAAGTACAATAAATTAATATAATACAATTAAAAGTAGATGCCCTACATTGATTTCTTAACCTTATTTAAAATTACAATGGAAGTACTGTTTTATTCAATTCTCCAGTTCTCCAGAAAGTTCTTTTATAAATTGAAGTAACTAAGAATATGACAAGAGCTAGAGTTGAAGAGATCCCTGTTATAAGAAATAAGCCACCAAAGTTAGCAAGGCTCAAACTGGAGAGGTTACTACTGGTGGAATCCTCGTGCATAAAATTACTTGATTGCTGGGTATTAAACCATACATTTTCAATCTTTGCAAGAGTCCCTTCCTCTCTTAGCCTTGCAATAGCCCTTGATATATCATGGACCAATGGTGAACCCTTCTGAAAAACCTGGAATTAAAATAAAATATAAGAAAAAAATTGACTGTATATATAAAATTGCTGAATTTTCAATAATCTTCATGAAGTGTGTGTGTGTGCACGGGCTTAATTTCAATGAGACACTCACAAAGCCAAAACCATTGGTACTGGTAGTATACTTGGTTGCAGCCGTGGTGTAATGGGCAGAGTACTTAGAGAGGAAAGCCTTGACATATGGTATTTCATCAACAATGGCAGAAATGCTCCCCTTGGATAAAGCATTGGCGTACTCCTCAGCCGTATTGTATTTCTTTAGCCTGGAATCTTTAAAATTTAAGTTGCTTAGAGCTCCTGGTACAACCGAGCCTAGTTGAGATCCTATATTGTCCATTGAGGCCAACTTAATCTGTTGAATAGTTAACATAGAGGCTAAAGTTGCCGTGTAGCTTGAGCTCAATATAAGCACTACAAACACCCATACAATCACTACAAACTTTGACAAGTTGCTTACTATCTTTTCCCCTGACAAAACAAAAATTATTGAAAGAAAACAAATTAGGGTCTAACACAATACCTCAGAGTTACCGTAACCCACAGCATACAAATGGTTTTAAAGTCAATGAAAGCTGACAAAATTTATCATTTGACATTGTCCAAACTGTCTTGTCGGGTAGGGATAGTCATAGCCGAGAAAATAATTTCATTTAGATAGAATTTAATTTCTGTAATATATATGAAATCACATGCATACTTATATTGGGATATGTATATGTACTTACTCTGGGAAAATACGAGAGTTGAAAACGAATACCAAAATATCATCCCAAATTGATGTGCCCGTGAACCTTGGAATTCGTCGTTGACAGGACGTTCAATAATCCACACAACGAAACCGGTCAAGACAAATAAAGCGGCAATGGTTAGCCAAAGATTTGGTTTCAGTGGCTTCAAGAAAATCCACATGTTGTTGTTCTGATCAATTGGCACTATCATTCCAATGCCCATGTCCGTGTATGGCAAAGTGAAATCAACGTACACAGATCTGTTGGCAGTAATTGTTGTATCTCCCACCGCAGCATCAAATTTCTAGTTTATCATATAAATCGTGATCAAAATGTCGTACATGTATAAATGAAAATTAGATATAAATTATAATTTGTATTTATGTATGTGTGTGTGTGTATTAGGATATAATGTCACGTACCTGAAAATAAACCTGATCGATAAGATCAGAATAAGACCCAGCAGCCACTCGTCCACCGGCATCTACAAATGGAATGAACTCATAAGGTACTTCAAATGTTAAAGTGTCGATGGCTGCCTTGAATACGTCTATACAGAAGCCTTCGACGGTTAATGTCGCGTTGATGGATTGAGGATCCCAAACTACGCTAACAAATTGTTTAAGTCCGTTCACTGGTACGCCAATCCTTAACTTATTAATCTTACCAACACCCATTGGAATGGCTGCAGACCCTCCTGGCCATATGATGACTTCTAGTTCATCATTTGGTGAAGTTGATGAAATAGTATCCATCTTGTTGATGAATACCGACGAATTCATTTCCTTTGTGATCCCAGTGGCAGGATTCCAAAAACCAACTCTTTTTATGGTTTTGCCTATCACATTTACAATTTCAAATTCTCTTGATGAAGTTAGTTTCCCGTTTACAAATTGAAAATCACCGCTTAAACCCCTGAACCTATTGTTTACTATCTCTTTATAAAATATTTCATCAGAAACTTGACCAGTTTTGAGCTTTTCTGATGCTTTTGCTACAGCCCAAACAGTATCATATGCAAGAATCCCATATGCATCTAATTCGGAAACCTCAGCATTTGGATTATTAAGGTACATTTCCCTTCTCCACCTTAGGGTGAAATTGTGAAGCTCCTTCGACGTTGGAACATACTGCCTGAAACCCACAACCCCTTGCATGCTGGACTCAACAACCAATGAGTCCATTGAATGCAGGAAATTCATAGTTGCGGCTGTTGCAATCCATACATACCCTTTACTCATCATTCCTAACTTCTTGGCATTCAAAAATAGATGAGATGCAAGAGCATGCGACATATGCGCTACAAATACTTTCGTGTCTAAACTCTTGAGCATTGAAAGCTTTTCAATGATTTGATCATCGGTAGATGATGCCAAAGAAATGGAGATCCTTCGAGCAATACCAATATCATTATCATGCAGGGAATCAAACAAATAAGGAATAGTATTATCGTTCCCCCAAGTGTTATCCTCATGGATGAGAATGACTTCTTTCCATTTGAAGACTGAGATAAAATCAGATATGCCTCTGGCTTGAGATTGAGAAGCTTCATCATCTTGATCAATTTGAATTGAATACGAGGTCAAAGAATTAGGGAGAGTTGTAAAGAGAGATATGATAGGAATTTTAGCTCTGGATCCTAAGTCTGCCAAAATTTGTGCTCCAGTTGGCGTCATTCCGATATAGATTATTGCTTGCAAGTCTACATTTTGCATAAGATTCGAGGCTGCACTTGAAAATAGATGCAACTTTAATGGCTACAATAATATATATAGATTTATATAACACAGATCTCACTCTATAAGATTACAATGAATTATAGCTCAGATTTGTAACGTTCTGATGACATGTTTATGGTAAAAATAAAGTTTCACATACTTCCATCCAATCTATCTGAGCGCGGGATACGAGAAATTAATTAACAAATTTATGGTATATGCTGTAACAAGTAGTATGCCTTAAGGTTTAACGGAATGATTTTCAAATAACTTTTTTAGCTAAAAATAGTTAATTGAGATTTACCCCTATCTTTTTCTTTTTTGAAAAATGAAGTAGTATACGGTGAAGTAATGTTACCCGTAGTTAAAGCATGAAACGGATCACCCTGAGAATCCCTCGAATGAAGAATGAGCCTTGTTTTGTAGTGAGTGTTTACAGCATAAAAATCAGCAATGGCCATAGAAATGCAGCTATTGGTGATCTTCCCTGTCCATGATCGCATATCCAGGATGAATCCAACGTGTACTTCATCTGAATTTAAACTTGTATTATTCTTGACTTTTTCAAGCTCCGAACTCGATGGATAGAGATGAATAATAAGCAAGATCAAAGATAAAAAGAGCGCTTGCTGCTTCTTCCGCGTAATCTCCATCAGCGCTCAATTATCATTGAAACCGAACATGATCTTATATATACTTGCATCAGTCAACATCTTATAGAAGAAAAGCGAAGTTGAAGAAGCAATACAATATTATACTAGATTGTATTATAACGTGGTAATATAATAAATTGCACAATGTGTTTTAATATTTTGTACTATTAAATCAATATTATTAATTTTTTACTAAAAATATAACAACCACTTGCAGCCACCATTTGCCATAACTAACGACTGGTAGAATTGATTAATATTGTCTGTTTAAGTCCTATTTTATACCACTTAAATCCTTGTCATAAATTCTATGCAACGGTCAAAGCTTTTCTTGTGAATATACGTCTACATTTTGGATTTCAAAACTTTTACTTTCGATCTACTTCAAACGAAAGCTCCAGTCCCAATAATGTTGGTGTCATCGCATAGAACCGGAGTCGAGGATTCCAACAGTGGTAGATTTGACATCCAAAGCTTTTGAAAAATAACGGTCGGTGACAAATCACGATACCAGTGGTTGTTCATGGTGGTTGTCGGCGGACGGCATTAATTAATGAAAATATATTTAAACAATTAAATTAAAAAGAAATTAAAAAAAAAAAGAGCACGGACCTGTTCAAACACTCTGGGAGGGAGTCATTCTGATTTTGCTGAACTTCGAATGCAAAGGTCAAGTGACCAGAATAGTTCAATATTCATCTAACAATTGGCCAAACGAGCTGGTACCGAGCAGGCCTACCCGCATGCCAAACATGACTTAAAAAAATAAATAAAATTATTCTTTTAGTTTGACACACCCCCCCCCCCCCCCCCCCCCCCCCCCCCCCCCCCAAAAAAAATAGTTAGCAGCCTTTTGAAAAACTGAGTCGCTGTCCTACGGGGGGGTTGACCTGAGTCTGTTTTACCATTTATTGGCATAGAAGAAAATGGCTATCCTCAATCAAATTGGCTTGATTGCAAAATGGGGGAAGTAGTTGGAGTTCCAAAATGGAATTCTCTGCCTTCTTCCCAAACATACAGTGAGAGTAGAATTATCTCCCTTGAAAAAATAATATGGGTAGAAAAAATATTCATCGTAAAATAAAAATTTAGACTATACTATACTCTCTACACCCATTAACGTACTCACAATTAGATTTTGAAAATTAAAATTTCGCTTATTAAACCCACTCAAATGCCAAAAGCACCCTCAAGACTTCAAAAGAGTGTTCAATGATATACCCACATTTTTCAAAAAAAAAATTCTTTTTGATGCATTTTCTCCTTTCTTTACACCAAACTGCTGACTAAATCCATTAATTTTAGTCAAATCAATTTTCTATTCTCATTTTAATTCTTCTTCCCAACTTTCCCTCATAATCTGGTCATTGGCAAAAGCAACGAATCTTGACATCATTTTTCATGCTTCTCCACGGAGTGACAAAATTTCATTGATTCTTTTTGTTTTTGTACAAGTCAACCGTACCAATTCAAGAGATAGACTAAATCTAGATAAGAGTTTAAAAGTATATCAGATTTTTTTTCTAGAAAATTCTACATTTCTATTTTAATTTTCTTTTTCGGAAACCGGAGTTCAAGATGGGTTCCTTAAAACTTAATCTAGATTTCTAACATGATGTAAACATCACAAAGAAAAAAATATGAAAAATGTAATTATTTCTTTTGAGAAATTGTGAAACATTAGTCACATTGCGAAGGATGATATATTGGAAAAAAAAACTAATTGGGCATAATGGTAAATTAGTGAGTGTAGAATGGTTTCCTTTATATTTAAGTTCATACTGACCTTTTTGGAGCAAACCTTTGACCATTGAATGTAATGTCTGCCGTGAGAGAATACATTGATACCCTTTGGCTCACCATTGTGGAAGCAAATACCGAAATCCAAGAAAAATAATGTTGACAAAAAGATAGGCCTGCTGATATTAATTGCAACAATTAATTTCACACCACCAAGCGAAAGCAAAATTATGATTGTCTATAGAATTGAATTATTATTTTTGGGTTGACAAATTAAGAGTTTGAACTTGAGTTTGAAGAAATGTAAGGGTTGGGTTTGGGTGTGACTTATTGTAGGTTTCAGTTGGATTTGAGTCGAGTTTGGACTTTTACCTTTTTTTAATTTTTTTAAATTGGTGTGAATTTAAAATGAGTTAATAATAATTAAGTTGTTATAATCAAATGAATTAAAGTAAATAAATATTTTAAAAATAAAGCAAATAAAAGTTTAGATATTTCATATTTTTGTATTGGATTTTATAATTCAAGCACTCTTTTAATTAATTAACATTTAAAAGGAAGTTTATTATTATTATTTTAAGTTTTTTGATTCATTATTGACATATAAATTAGAGATTTAAACTTTTTTCCATTATTTTTTAAATGTGAATTTATTATTCTAATTTATAAATTTATTTTTTTAAAAAAATAGAGGGTTTGGACTTGGCTCGGGTCTATCTTAGGCTTTTTCTTCTAAGTTCTTGTCCAGACCCTTATATGGAAGGCTCGAGTTTGGGTCGGCTCGGGTTTTTTTGTCAACCTTAACTTTTTTCATATTGGAAGAAAATTGTAGCAAAAACATCCTTTATTTTCATAGGGTAAGAGCCAAAACAATGATAAAGTCATTAAATTTATACTAATTTCTTATTTTAAAAACAAAACTATTCCTGACATGCTCAAGACTTTTTTTTTAAGAGAAACTAAAAATTTCCATTAAATAAATTTTAAAAATAGCATCGTGATTTGATCTAAAAAATTTTTCAGCCATAGAACAAGATTTTGATATTCTAAGGCTATTTTTGCTGGGGAATGGGCACATATTGAACTGAGGATAGACTATGACCCTTCAAATTTGCATGAATTTCTGAAATTATCCAAGATATTTTAGTCTTGCTACCTTTCCTATTTAAAGAGAGATCCACCACTTTTGTTGAGTTTGATTCAACTATCATTGGAACACATTCTATTTGTTGAGTAGTTTTAATACCAAACAACACAATTTCAACCTTCATGCACACCACATTTACCTGATATGACACTCGCTGAACTACTACAGCAACAATCTTGCCACTAGAATTTCTAATGATTACCTCTAAACCCACCTTTTGATATGTAACTTTGACTGCAAAAACTACATTCACTTTGAGCCAACCATTTTGGGGTGTAATTGATGTCAGTTGTCTATTTCTACCATGGCTTCAGATAGCTTGATCATTTGGGACTTTTAGTTGCCTTAAAGATAGAAAAATAGCTACTATTTTTACAACTAATAATTGGGGGTATTCTTGTTTGCCTTCCAAAATAAAACGATTTCCAAAGTTTTAAATGGCCCAACACACGTCAACTTTTAATTCCAACTCTTTCTTCTTTCTCGTCATAGCTAATTCTAGGAGCACACTCAACAAATCATGGTGAGCCAGTTGCTTTACTTCTTCATGAAACTTCGTGAATTTCCATACCTTTGTAGTAGCCTTGTAATCCATTAAAGCAAGAAAAACATCTTCACTCTTACAGTCACATCTTTTGTAAATATGATTTATCAGTATTTTTCTCTTTCACATATGATAGTTGTCGGTAAGCAATTCTGAGTAGCCCTTTACATAAAACGTTTGCCTTTTTTGGAATTTCATTTCACCAAATAGCCTCCCATTTCGAGTGGTATATGAATAACTTAGATTATCTGGAAATTTAAGCTTTACAGCCAGCTAATAATTGCTTTTAACAAAGGAGATTCCACACTTGTCAAAATGTCATATGAGAAGATCTTGCTGCGAGGTTTTTTGTGAGTGGAATCCTTAATATCCTCTTTAAAACTTCCTTCGAAAAATGCTAGACAATCATATCTTTCTTCCACTAATGTTTATCATCAATAAGGTTAGCAACTACAACATCAATAGGCAAGTTTGGATGAAGAGCAAGTCTAAAAAGCTCATGTTTTTAGATCCAATTGCTATTATAAACTAGCACCTGACTCTTATTGTATGTTCTCCACTTTAGACCTTTGTGAAGCACTTGTGTACCCCATAATATGCTTTCCAAACAAATGAGAGATTTGACCCTAACTTTGCATCCATAAAACTAATGTGTTTGAAGCATTTTGCTTTTAAAATTTTTGCTATTAAAGATTCAGGAATATACAAATTTCTCAACCCTACTTAGCAAATAAGACTTGGTTGAAACTAGAAAAATACTCTAATCTTAAAGCTTCCTTTGTCTTGGCATGGCACAATCTTTCATATCTTGTCCTATATGTTTTTATATGCTCTAGAAGAACTCCACTAAAACTTTGCAATAACCTTTTTGATATCGTCACATAAGCTTTAAGGAATTTTAAAAACACTTATTGTATAGACAGACACTGCTTGTGCAGCAACTTTGATTAGAACTTCTTTTCCCCCATTTGAAAAATATGTGCTTTCCTAGATAGACAGCTAGCTCAAAACTCTCAACTTTATGTCATTGAAGAAACTGATTTTTTTTGGATGGTAAACCAAGGTATTTCACATGTTTGGAGACAACATTCAAATCAAAGATGCTCCTGGTTTCCTCCATATGGTTTTGGCTTTTATTGGTGTTGAAAAACATGGAAGACTTTTCATATTTGATCACATGCCCTAAAGCTATGATGTAGCAATAAAAAATGCTCTTTAAATTTTTACAATTGATGCTAGAAGCTCTTATAATTACCAATTTTTTCATCTGCAAAAAGAAGGTAAGTGACTGAAATATTTCAACCGAACCCCAAACCAAGAATAAGGTTTTGATTTTTTCCTTGTTGATTGACACTAAAAAGTGTTTATTAATAAAGATAAAATTATTAGTTTTTGCTTATTGTGTCGATTAATGCGCTTATTATTCTTAAATTATCTTAAAACTCCACAAATATATATTTTATGTTAAATTAATTTTTAATATGTTAATTTTATTTTAATCTTATATTTTAGGTATATTTCAAGAATAAAGAGGAATTGGAACTGAAAGCAAGAACAAAGAAGAATTACCGGAGCCATTTAGAATGCATTATTGAGCAATGTAATTAATAAAAAATATATTTTAAAAAAAGGTGAAAGATGCTCGTAATGGTCAAGTGGACATTTTGCAACCTAACCATCACACTTCTCAATGAAAAAATATATTATAAAAATAAAATAAAATAAATAATAATAAAATAAAAAAAGAGGATACAAGCATGAGGGGGGAGCGGGGGAGTTGCGGAGAGAACGAAGTGAAGCTGAGAAACTCTTTCTTTATTTCTTTTCTTGTTTTCTGCTGTAATCAATATCCTTGTAATTTATTTCAAAAGTCTGTTAAATAAAATGAGTGTTTTGTTTCTCAATATGATTGGCTAATTTTTTAAGTTGAGGTGAAATGTGAAGCTCAAAAATTTGAATTATTGAATTAATTACTTTCTCAAATGAGTCTTAAAATTTTATTTGTTGTATTTTTCTTTCTTACCAATTTCTTTTATGTTAGGTTAATTTATAGATGTAGATGACTTCGGATTTATATGGTATTTTGATATAATGTCAATACTTCAATATAGTTGTGGCATATTAAGTACTTAGTCCTATATTTATCACACTTTAAGTCTGTTAAAAATTAAATGGCATAATAACTAAATGGTGAAATAAATGCAAAATACAAATATAAGAGAGTTGTTATAACTGTAATTTGAAATCCAAGAGTGGATCCTGCAAACTTAACATATTTTTAGATTGATTCCTAGTAATTTCTTTTCTTACAATTAAATTTTGTTAAAAAAAATTGACCAATAGATTTTAAATTCCCTATAATTTGACCCCCAGACTTACCGAGTTATATTATAACTTGACACTATTATACTTAGGAGTAATAACATCTTTGAGTTGTGTCACTTGCACCAATAAGTTTGAGAAAATTTCTGCACACATGATGAATAAGTATAGAGAAAGAAGGCACCCCTGTCTTAATCCTTACTGAGGATGAATGAGACTTTAGCCATTTCATTGAATAAGACTTTAGCCACTCCATTAATTAACACTAAAAAACTTGTTGTAGATAAGCAATTCATGATCAACTTCCTCCATTTTATAAGAATCCCAACTTTTGTATTACATATTTTACACACCTCCACTCAATTCTGTCATAAGTTTTACTTATGTCTAGCTTTAGAGATGCTAGAACCTTTCTTTTTCCTCTATTCTATCTAATCTTGTTAAGGCATTCATATTGTATAATTACATTATCTGTAATGAGTCTGTTAGAAACAAAAACACTTTCAGTTAAAGAGATGATATTGTTAAAAATTTGGTCTAAGTCTATTAGCCATTGTTTTAGCAATAATTCCATGAATAACATTCAGAGGCTAATTAGTCTTAAATCAATCATTTTTCTAGGCTTTTATACTTTTTGGTATTAGAACAATGTAAGATGGTTCAAGAGAGTTAGGTTACCTTTCTCGTCTAGAATGTCCAGGCACGTTATGGCAACTCCCTCATTGATTGAACTCAAATGTTTCTGACAGAAAAACTACTGGGAGACCACCTGGACTGAGTGCTTTTGTGGGGCACATTTGAGCCAAGGCATTTATTATTTCCTTCACTGTAAATGGTTGATCCATGTAACTTCCTATTTCCCTTGTAACCTTTGCTGCCAAATCTACTAATGTTGCATTCAATTGAACAATGGAAGCCTTGTCATCATAAAGATGTTTGTAAAATACTCAAAAAACATCTATTCCACTTCCTCAACATCCTCAAATCATTTTCCATTGTCATCCTCAAGGCCGCATATTCCTTTTTTCTCTTCCGTGTAGAAGCTTTTGAGTGAAAAAACTTCTTATTCTTATCCCCATCTCTCAGCCAATCTGCCTTTGATCTTTGCTTCCAAAATATTTCTTCATCTAATAGAATATTATCAATCTAATTTTCTATTTTTTGAATCTTGTCTCCATTGCCAAAATGGCTATACATATCTTTTATTTCTTTTACACTATAAATAAGTTATTTCAACTTCTTTTCTCTTTTATAAAATTCGTTGTTGCTCCATATTTTTAATCAGTCAAAGACTCTTTAGGTTTCCTCTTGAACATTTCAATTGGGTTATTTGTACTCTAGCAACCCATATACTTCCATTCATGCTTTATTATCTCTTCACATTTTTTGTACGAAATCCATATATCTGCATAAGAGTGATACAAAAAATTCTTAGTATAAAAACTTTATTATTACATAAAACTAAGATGCTTTTTTTATTTATTATTGAAACAAAGTTGAGCCCATCATAAAATCCCAAGGTCTGTTATGCCCATATGCACTTCGTCTTGGTTAGGACTTGGCGCCAGCCCGCCCTACTCATCGTTACCTGCAATGTAAGGACTTTATGAGCTAATGCCCAGTAAATAACACTTGGATGCATGTATAACTTATTATGCATATGGATTATCATATTATGCTTTTGAAAGAAATTTAGAAAATACAAAACAACTTCATTAGGGCCCTAGGTATGTTGTACTACAAGGTTGACACTTTTACTCTTTTAAACAATATGCTCTTGGGCCTCATTAGTTGATCTTTTGGGCGTTACGTATCGTCGTCTCTAAAAGATTTCTTTTTACTTAGCTTTGAGGGTTTACCCTCAGAAACTTTGCCACCTGATAGTACAACCACCTATTTTTGATAAATTCATTTTCTAAAACATCTTCTTCATAATGTAATCCATGATGTGCATGTATCCAATGCAACTTATGTCATAGCATTTGAAGCTCCTAAATGCATAACAGAATCAATACACGACATTATTTAAGAACAACATTCTTTAATATAAGCGGCATAGCCAACTATAACATAATTAAATATAATATAAGTATCACAGATTAGACGAGAAAGTCGACCATAACATAATTAAGTATCATAACAAATGCAGCAAAGCCAACCATAATATAACTAAGTATCATAGATTAGGCAGCAGAGTCGACTATAACATAATTAAGTATCATATATTAAGCGGCATAGTCGACCATATAAGAATTTGGATTATAACTAATCACATCATAATAGCCATTACAACATAAAGGAATAGTTAAAACTAAATTTAACTATAAAAAGAATTTTGTCCTTATATTTCAGTTGAAGTGTTACTTATCTCTTGATCTTGACTTCTCTAGACCTTTCTAAGTTAATGATTTCTCTACTCTTGTTATTATAACTTAGAATATAAGAGAATAAAATTTCTAAATTGCATTGAAAATGAGAGGTGGTTGGGGATATTTATAGGATTTCTTAAGGCTAATACATGGCTACAATTTTGCCACCATAACTCTTGATTAATGGTTGAGATTATCCTTCATAAATACCTTACAAAATTCTAGAATTCTTATATTTCTCTACAACTTTCTCTTACATCATCACTTATGTCATTACTTATGTCATTAATTATATCATCTTATTAAATATCTAAGTAAAAATGAGATTATCCTTCATAAATATTTTAGTAAATTCTAGAATTCTTATTAATATTTACAAATTTCTTTTACATCATCACTTATGTCATCATTTCTTATGTCATCATTAATTAAATATTTTATATTATTATTATTAAGGGAGCTTGTTGCTTAAAATAAATTCTACCATATTTAAGTGAGAAAATTATACATCACACAAACACTTTAATATTCTGTCTTCTAGGTAGTTGTACGCTTAAAAAACTTTCAATGCAAGTCTACCAATCTATTGCAGCAAAAAGTAAAGTTAGTGAACTAAAGAAACTACTCACAAACAGAAGTGGCTTAATGAGTCATGACAACTCTATTTTCTCTTTCATCCTTACTAGTTTTCGGAGAAAAATCGTAAGGAGATATACTCAAGTATATCTCTTTATTTTTACTCGTGATCAATTTTACGTGTTCGAGACTTGGTAACTATCAAGTGACAGTTACTTCCAGGCCTGGTCAGCCCATCGACAACCTTATGGGTGACTCTCCCATGTTCTACAAGTACATATTATTTGATATTAATGTATCTGATGCTTGTGTCAATTGAAAAGGAAGGAATTCTGAAGTTTGTTTTAGCAAATAAATAAATAAAGTAATTATAAAGCATTGTTAATATTGATGTATCTTATGCTTGTATCCATTAAAAAAGAAGAAGGGACTTTTAAGTTTTGTGTTGGTAAAAGAAATAAAGAAATTATGGAGCAATCTTTATATTTATGGATAAAAAAATTCAAGTAATTTTTCTATAATTTTCTTCAAAATTATTTAAGCTATTGGCAGCACTTACAATAGAATATGCACTTTATATAATAAAGAATTTTTGTATAACGGCTAGCATATATTAATGAAAAGAACGAAGAAATTTGACTTGAAGTTTTAAACGTACGAAATGGCCCTTTGACAGTAGCGGTCAAAGAAAATAAATGTCGGGTCTAGGGGGGTCAATATAAATTTGGACATAAAGTCCATCTGTTTAGAAGTGGGACATATTTAATTAGATGGGAGCACAGAGAAACTTTTGATATTGTAGAAATAAATTATTTTGTTATTAATTAGTAGTCATAAGTGATGCCGGCAGCTATATTAATTTATTTATAAACGAGTGTTCAATTCAAGGTCTTAACTTCTTCCCTTGCATGATTCATTCCGCACAAGCCGCTGCAGGACATTCAGTTTCCGTTTTACCGGGCCAAAATATTTTCTGAAAATGCCCATTTCAGACTTCTGCGGCGCCAATAATTTATTTTAGCTAGTAAAGCTTAGTGGGTTCAAAATAATTCCTGCTTCAAAATATATAACTCAATAAATTAATGAAGGAACATATTTTCAGTACCCTGAGATGGATTATTAATATTTGAAAAGGCCATGTGTAGCACACAAAGACCTTTTCCCGTATGGAGAGCTTCGAAAAACCCGGACATGAAAAAAACCCTAACGCTGGAGGAACTTTCCCCCCGCCGTTCAGGGAGGCTAGAACAGTTAAGAAAGCATGGTTTCGTGATGAGGAGAATGCGGTTGATACCCCTGTGCAGATTTCGTACAAGGAAACCTTAGTGAACTCAAAGCGAGTCATGGAGACGGGTTATGGTGAGGAAACAACGGATTGGGAGTTTGAGGAAGGGGATGTGACTGAAAACAGAGATGGACCTTTGCCATCCATAATGTTCTCGGAGAGGGTTCATGAGAAGTTATGCGAGCCATGGCAAAACTCGGTGATAGTGAAGTTGCTGGGTCGCACGATCGGCTATAGAACTCTCTGCACGAGACTGAATGCTATGTGGAAAACATCAACGACCTACTCCGTGATAGACCGTGAGAATAATTATTTTCTGGTCCATTTCCGCTCAGCCACCGATGCTACTAATGCCCTAACAAAAGGCCCGTGGGTGATCATGGGACACTATCTCACGGTGCAGCCATGGACACCATCTTTTGACGCGAATACAGCAGATGTGGAGCAAGTTAATGCATGGATTCGCCTACCAGGTCTCGCTGTTCACCTCTACAACCGGAAGGTCCTCCAGAAGCTAGGAGAGCTGGTGGGTTCAGTGCTACGAATAGATGCGAATACAACATCCTCAGCACGTGGGAGATTTGCACGAATTGCAGTTCGCCTCTCTTTGACTAAGCCCCTGGTATCTCAGTTTATGTTAGATGGAAAGGTTCAAAAGATAGAGTATGAAGGCTTACCTGTGATCTGTTTTGCTTGCGGAAGGTATGGTCACAGCAGTAGTAGTTGCCAGGAATCGGATGCAGCAAACAAGACTAGAGAAGGGGCTCCATCGCAACCTAACATGCATGCACCAGCGAATAATAGCCAGTTGGATGAGCACGGGAATAATAATAATAATGCTGAGCTGTTTGGTCCGTGGATGATAGCCACGAGAAAAGGAAGGAGTGGTAATGGAGGTAAGGGCAATCACAATGGCGGAACTAAAAACCGAGAGAGTAAAAGGGCTGGGGGCTCCAGATTCCAAATACTTGAGCAGGTTCTGGAAGACAGCGAGCACCCTACCCATGCAGCCATAGCTCAAATTCCAGCCACTTCTCATCACCTAAATAGGGATACTCCATACCAGCTCTTCACTGCAAACCATGAAGGTACAACTAAAAAACCGGGTAGACGCAACCAGCAACCCACAGCTGCCACAGCAAAACCCCAGACAAAGAAGCCAGACACCGTCTTGAACCCAAGCCGAAACTCCTTTCAGGTTAACAAAGACACGCTAAGAGAGGACAACACAAACATTTTTCCCCATGCAAACCCTAGAACCGATTCATGCCCAAACCCCCAGTTTGCCCTTAACTATCAACAAAACCCCCCTCCAGCTACAACCCTGGACCCAAAAAAACATTCAGTTTTTTCATGGGCTATCCAAAACCTCTCGGTTGGTGATACAAGGGAGATGGACAGGGATCATGAGGATAGGTTGGGACGGGAGTTTGAACACTTATCTGATCCTCCAAATTCTCAATTTTCGGGTGGTGTTAACAACGGACAAGTCCATGTGTTTTCGGCAGGGAATATGGGTGAGAATGAAGGAAAATAGATGTCTGACGAAGAGGTATCGATGGTGGACGAAACGCCCGCGGCATTGATGCATGACGGGAAGGACCAGCACTACTAAGGTGTTGGTGTTTCCATATTTTATTTTTAATTTTATCATGACAATTAGCATAATGTATTGGAACGTCCAAGAGGCAACCTCGGCTGATTTTCGGCGTTCTTTCAGGACATTGGCAAAGAATTACAACCTGTCGTTGGTGGTCTTGATGGAACCTCGCATTAGTGGGGTCAAAGCAGATACTTTCATAAAGAAAAGTGGATTCGATCGTTCCCATCGAGTGGAAGCAATAGGCTTTTCGGGGGGAATTTGGCTTCTTTGGTAAAGTTTTCTAGAAGTGGAGGTATTACAGAATCATAGGCAGTATATCCATTTTAAAATAAGCAAGAATAATGCTTTGATGTCTTGGGTAACGGCGGTTTATGCGAGCCCAAATCCAATGTTGCGGAAAGAGCTGTGGAAGCACATGGACGGCATTGCTACGTCAATGCAAGGACCTTGGCTAATTGGTGGGGATTTCAACTCAATTTTGTATGCTTCGGAAAAGCAAAGGGGTGCCACACGACTTCAGGAGTTTGCGGAAATTTCAGGCAGTGGTTTGACGGACATCGAATGTTTGATTTACAATTCAAAGGACCTTGCTTTACTTGGTCTCGGGGGTTTCTTTTCAAAAGACTTGACAGAGCTCTCTGCAATAATGATTGGCTAACAAAATTTCCGGAGAATTCTGTTCTTCACCTTCCGAAGATTGCTTCAGACCATAGACCAGTATTGGTCCGATTTGCGAGAGATGAATCCAGACATCGGGGGAATAGGCCTTTCCGATTTTTAGTGTCCTAGCTAACGCATGAGCAGTTCAACTCCTTTGTTAAGCAAGCATGGGATCCTTAAGCCCTTTATAGTGATGCGGCGTCTCATTTTGTGCAGGAGGTACAAAAGTTGAATAGAGCGGTCTTCGGGAATATTTTTCAGCGGAAAAGACGACTAATGGCTTGGATAAATGGGATTCAAGCAGCACTAGAAAAGTATAACTCCCGAGGGCTTGTGCGGTTAGAGGCGCGACTACGGAAAGAATTGGAGACGGTGATGGGCCAAGAGGAAATCTTGTGGTGGCAGAAATCCAGGAAAGAAGAGCTCCTACATGGGGACAGGAACACGAATTTCTTCTATAAAAAAACTATTGCAAGAAGACGGAGGAACAGAATTGAAGCAATTCAAGATAGTACGGGCAACTGGATTTATAGGGAAGAAGAGATTCGCAGTTATGCAATTGAGTATTTTTCGTCACTATATACAAGTGAAGCTGCAACTCCACAAAGTTACTAGGTACCGAATTTATTCCCGGCTTTAAATGCTTATGATTTGGAGTGCACGACAGGCCCAGTTTTGGATGAAGAAATTAAAAGAGTAATTTTTAGTATGAAACCTCTCAAAGCTCCTGGTACTGATGGCCTGCAAGCCATTTTTTACCAGTCTCAATGGCCAGTGGTGGGGCCCTCCTTCTGCAAGTTTATAGGTGAAATCTTTAGATCGGGCAATATCCCCTAGGATATTAATACTACTCTATTGGTTTTAATCCCCAAAGTGGAGCACCCTACTAGCCTAAGTATGTTTAGGCCTATCAGCTTGTGTACAGTTGCCTATAAAGCAGTGACTAAAATTATTGCTAACCGCTTGCAAGCTTTATTGCCGGATCTCATAGGCCCTCACCAGACGAGCTTCGTGCTCGGACGTCACATTATTGACAATATTGTGATTGCTCAGGAAGTGGTTCACTCCATGCGAAAGAAAAATGGGAAAAAAGGGTTTATGGCTATTAAGGTGGATCTCGAAAAAGCGTACGATCGTCTTAATTGGACGCTTATTTTTGAGACTCTGCAAATCACAGGCATCCCGATTCAGTTATCTAGACTAGTCATGGAGTGTGTGACGACGGCTCGGATGAGCATTTTATGGAATGGTGAGGCTACGGCAGATTTTGTCCCGGGGAGGGGAATTCGGCAGGGGGATCCATTGTCTCCGTATATTTTTGTTCTGTGTATTGAACGTTTGAGCCATGGAATAACTCAAGCCGTGAGGGAAGGCGGATGGAAGCCTATCAGGTTGGCCAAGCATGGAATTCCTCTGACACATTTATTTTTTGCAGATGATTTGCTTCTTTTTGCAGAGGCGTCAATTGATCAAGCCTACATTATAGAAGCAGTTCTAGACAGCTATTGCCGAAGCTCTGAAGCGAAAGTTAACAAGTTAAAAACTCAAATTTATTTTTCTAAAAATATCGGTTCAAGGAAAGCTCAGCTTCTCAGTAATGTGTTGGGATATTCGGTTACAAATGACTTGGGGAACTATCTTGGAATGCCGCTCATCCACTCGAGAATAAATAAAACAACCTATCAATCGATTCTGGATAAGGTGGAGAAGAGACTCACGGGATGGAATGCAGCACACTTATCATTTGCTGGCCGAATTACGTTGGCTCACTCGGTGATACAGGCAATGCCAATTTATGCCATGCAGACAACATTATTACTGGCTCCGGTGCGTGGGAAGATTGAGAAGTTGAGTCATAGATTTATTTGGGATGGCAAGTCGAAGAACCATAAGATGAGTATGGTGAGTTGGGGGAAAATATGCATGCCGAAAATTAAAGGTGGCTTGGGGTTTAAGAGGCTGGATGTAATGAATCAAGCTATGTTGATGAAACTGAGCTGGGAAATAGTGTTGAAGTCAGAAAAATTGTGGGTTAAAGTTGTGTGTTCAAAGTATGGACTGGAGCTCCGAAACTTGCCGATCTCTCTTCCTGAGAAGCAAGGCTCCGGAATCTGGAAAGCCATCAAGAGCACATGGTCAGCCACCATGCAGGGAGTTCGCTGGGCTGTTGGCAATGGAACACAAACTCACTTTTGGCTGGATTGCTGGACAACAAAGCAAGGACCTCTGATTAATCTAGCTGTCCGACCAGTACCTCAGGAGCTGGTAAATGCTACGGTGAGTGAGATGCTGGACGAGCATGGGCGCTGGAATTGGTCAGCTTTTCAACACTTGCTGCCGAGCTATATCCTGATGCAAATTGCGTCCACAATGACTCAATCTCCTCTTCTTGGTGCTGACAGAATTTTCTGGAGTTATGAATCTAGTGGCAAGTTCACGGTTCGCTCGGCGTATGAATCTCTTTGTAAGCTGGAAGCAACCGAAACTGACAGTGCATGGAACCATGCATGGGCATGGAAGGGGCCGCAGGTAGCACGCATATTTTTGTGGCAGATTCTTCATGGTAAGTTAAAAACCAAGAGTGAACTAGCTAGGCGGCATATTCCAGTTTCATTGGGCTGTGATAGATGTGGGGCTCCTATGGAGGATATTATTCATGCTTTGAGGGACTGCCCGTGCATCAAGAGGGTGTGGCTTCGGTTCGGTCCAGCGAGGCAGCAACAAGCTTTCTTCCAAACGCCTTTACGAGAGTGGATCCTTGCGAATTTACAGAACAAGCGGAATAATATCGCCCCAATACCCTGGAGTGCATTTTCGGCGTAGTGGTGTGGAGATTATGGTACTGGCGAAATGTTTTTACTGTGGAAGGGAAATTGGTGGATAGCTCCGCTATTTATGCAGATATTATGGCCAGAGCTAATGAAATTAATAGGCTGAATAATTCTCCAATAAGTCAGCAACCACGGAGGAAGGAAATTTTTATTGGATGGTGGTCGCCCCCATGGCCTTGGTGCAAACTAAATACGGATGGATCTTGTAGGAAAGATGATGGTGTCGGAGCTGGTGGTATTATTAGAGACTCAGTCGGACATTGGATTACAGGCTTTTGTATGAATATTGGAGCAGGTTCGGTGCTAATGGCTGAACTTTGGGGCTTGTACCAAGGGTTGAGCCTAGCTTGGGAGGCTGGAATCAAACATCTATTGGCCGAGGTGGACAGTCTTTGTGTGACACAGTTAATCTCGCAGCAAGTGGTTATGCCCAACGAATTCTATGCTCTAATAGTTGCTATCCGGGAGCTCCTTAGTAGAAATTGGCAGGTTTCCATCACACACATTTATCGTGAAGCGAATTCGGCGGCAGATTTTATGGCCAACATGGCTCATTTACAACCCCAGGAGCTATATTTATTTTCTACACCACTTGAAGGGATTTTTTCAATTATTGCACAAGATATTTTTGGGGTGTCTAAACCCCGTCTTACCCCAGTTTAGCTCGCTTGTTTGAGCCCCATTTAATCAAAAAAAAGAAAAGGCCATGTGTGATGGAAGATCTCAAAAACACACACAAATATTCGATCTTTCAAAAAGGGTAACGAATTAATATAATGCAATTGAAAATGAATGGCCTACATTAATTTCTTTATCTTGTTGACAAATTACAATACTATTTCTTTCAATTCCCTATTATTGACAATTATAACAACGTACGATTTTCTTCAATTCTCCATTTCTTTCAAAAGGATCTTTTTTTGTGAATTGAAGAAACTAAGAATGCGATGAGAGCTAGAGTTGAGGAGATTCCTGTAATAAAAAATAAACCACCGAAGTTAGTTAGGCTCAGACTGGATGGATTATTACTTGTGGAATCAACATGCATAAAACTTGATTGCTGGTTATTAAACCATTCAAATTCAATCTTCCTAAGAGTCCTTTCTTCTCTTAACTTTGCAATAGCCCTCGATATATCATGGACCAATGGCGAACCCTTCTGAAAAACCTGGAATAATATATAATAAAATCAGTTTCACATGAAATTGCTTTTGCATAATCTAATCTGTATGAGGTATATATATGATAAAGAACATACTTACAAAACCAAAACCACTGGTGGTAGTATAATTGGGTGCAATCATGGTGTAATCGGCTGAATACTTGGCGAGGAAGGCCTTGATGTACGGTATTCATCAATAATGGCAGAAATGCCACCATTCTTACTTCCCTTGGATAGAGCATTAGCAAACTCCTCAGCAAAATTGTATTTTTTAAGCCTGGAATCTTTAAAATTTAAGTTGCTTAGAGCTCCAGGAACAAATGTGCCTAGTTGAGATCCTATATTGTCCCTTGAGGCCAACTTAATCTGTTGAACGGTTAACATAGAGGTTAAAGTTTCCGTGTAGCTTGAGGTCAATATTAGCACTACAAATACCCACACGATCACGACAAACTTTGACCATTTGCATCATAGCTTTTCCCCTGTAAAATAAAAATCAATGTCCATTTACATAGTAATCAATTTCTGTAATATATATATATCTAATGTAACATATAGGTATTTACTTACTCTGGGAAAATACCAGCGTTGAGAATGAATAACAAAATATCATCCCAAATTGATGTGCCCGCGAACCTTGAAATTCATCGTTGATTGGACGTTCAATGATCTATACAACGAAGTCGGTCAAGACAAATAAAGCGGCGGTGGTTAGCCAAAGATTTAGTTTAAGTGGCTTCAAGAAAATCCACATATTGTTGTTCCGATCAGTTAGGACTATCATTCCAATGCCCATGTCCGTGTATGGCAATGTGAAATCAACGTACAAAGATTTGTTGGCAGTAATTGTTGTCTCTCCCACCACAGCATCAAATTTCTAGTTTATCAATTAAATCATGATCAACACGTACAAGCATGTGTAAAATAAAATTAGATGTAAATTATAATTTTTACTAATTATATATATAATGTGACGCTCACGTACCTGAAAATAAACCTGATCGATAAGATCATTATAAGATCCAGCCATTCGTCCATTAGGATCCTCAAAAGGAATGAACTCGTAAGGTACTTCAAATGTTAAGGAGTCAATGGCTGCCTTAAAGACGTCTATGCAGAAGCCTTTGACAATTAAAGTTGCATTGACAGATTGAGGATCCCGAACCACATGAACAAATTCGATATGTCCGTTCACTGGTACCCCAATCCTTAACTTATTAATCTTGCCACTACCTACTAGAAAGGCTACAGATCCTCCAGGCCATATAATGGCTTCAAGTTCACCATTCGGTGAACTTGACGAAATATTATCCATCTTGTTTATGAATCCCGATGAATTCATTTCCTTAGTGATTCTAGTGGTTGGAGTCTAAAACCCCACTATTTTTATGGTTTTGCCTATCACATTTACAATTTCAAATGCTCTTGATGAAGTTAGTTTCTCGTTAATTAGTTGGAAATCACCGCTTAAACCTGTGAATCTGCTGTTTATTATCTGCTTATAATAACAAGTTTCATTAGAAATCTCAGTTTTCAGCTTTTCTGATGCTTTTGCCAGAGCCCAAACAGTATCATATGCAAGAATCCCATGTACATCTAATTCAGATACCTCAGCATTTTGATTATCAAGGTAGATTTCCCTTTTCCACTTTAGGGTGAAGTTGCGAAGCTGCTTCAATGCTGGAACATAGCGCTTGAAACCCAGAACCCCTTGCATGCTAGACTCAACAATCGATGAGTCCATTGAATGCAGGAAATTCATAGTTGAAGCTAGGATTGGGCAAACGGTTCGATTTTTTCCAAACCGAACCGAACCGAAATAATTTAATTCGGTTCGGTGGAAAAAACTGAATGGTTTGCCAATAACCGCACCGATTGGTTTACATTCGGTTCGGTTCAAAACCGAACCGAACCGAAGAACCAATCGGTTCAGGGCAAGAAAATAATTTAATAAAAATCAAAATAAAAAATATAAAATGATAAATCACGATTTCCCCTTTTCTAATTCCTAATTTCGTAATCGTAACCCTAATTAAAAAATCCCAAAATCCAGTTATCTCCCTCGTCGGACCCCGATCGGTGACTCGCGGCCTCTCCCTGAATCCCTTGCATCACGGTCAGCGGTGGCTCAACTATTCAAGCGTGGTGGTGCATCTCTTCAATCGTCGTCAGCCCCTCACGGTTTCACGCGCTCAGTAGCTCGGTGCCTCGGTCCCTCACGCTCACCGTCAAAGGCTGAAAGCCTCACTCCCTTACGTTCACGGTCTCGGTTTCACGCTGCTCGTCTTCGGGCCTCACTGCTATAACAGCCACTCATCACTCAACCCGCGTCATCACTCATCTTCACTGCTGCAGGTTATTTTTTTTTTAATTTATGTTGTGGCAGTCTGAAATTGTGTTTGAATTGAAGCTTGGTTAAATTTGTGGAGGTGTTTGTGGAGCCATGAAGGTGTTGGTTGCTGGCAGGCTCTATTAGTCTCTCTGTGCTTATAGTTTTTGAGGCCGGCAGTGCTTATAGCCTTATACAATGAAGTGAATGAACAAAAAAAAAAAAATAGAGGTTTGCTTAGAGAGAGAGGGGAAGCTAAAAGCTGTGATCTTTGTGGGTTCTGAGTGATGAGAGAGGGGTTATGTAAAGTGGGTGTGTTTTGTTTTTAAGGCATTCAGTGTGTGTCTGTTTTTGGTTTTGATAACTTTTGATGGCCAGCAACGGGAGGCTTGTTGCTGTAGCCTGTTACCTGTTACTCTGTTAGTGGTTTTTAAGGCATTCAGTGTGTGTCTGTGTTTTTGGTTTTGATTTGAATTTTTGTCCAGGCCGTTCACGAAGTGAAAGTGTGATAGTAATGGACCAGCAAATTAGGCTCGAAATAGTAAATTGTACTTGCAACTATAAAATTTGAGCTTACCAGTAACGGAAGAAATTACTGAACATATTGTTCAGACAGGATTACTAGCCTGTAATGGTGAAGTTTTTTTTTTATTTTTTTATTTATTATTATTATTATTATTATTATTATTATTATTATTATTATTATGTTCTGGTGGTGCACTAACGTCAGTTTAACCTCAATAGAGGCTTGTTTTCTAATCCAAAATTTTAGATATAAAGTAAGTATTGCCAACGTTAGAAGGAGCATTTTTCCAAATTAATTAATCGGCATATTGTTAAGCTGTACTATATAATTTTGATGGCCACCAACGGTTTATGGTTCTTATTGTTACTAGTTATTATAATTAGATAGTTATAATGAAATGAATTGATGTGTTGGGATATATTATATTATCACATTATATTTTGGTACTTAATTCTTTTTATTCCTTCATTTGGAAGGTCTTGATTGATGGAGGTGTTGTTGAGTGGTTGAGCTTAGAATTTATAAAAAGTATGAATTCGACACATGATCAAGAGGGCAAGGGGCTGTTATTCAAATTTTGTCTTTGTATTTACTGTTGAATATGCAAACTTAATAACTGTTTGCTCATGCTTAAATTTTGAAACATAAAATTTTTAAAGTGAATTTGATGGAAACATGGTTACTTTTAATGCATGGCTTTTGTATTTTATAAATTTATAATTAGTTAGCATAATCGTGAAGTAAATTAAAATTTTATGAATTTATAATTATAAAATTTCAGATTATCAAGATAAAAAATTTAAGAAACATAAAATTTTTAAAGTGAATTTGATGGAAACATGGTTACTTTTAATGCATGGCTTTTGTATTTTATAAATTTATAATTATAAAATTTCAGATTATCGAGATAAAAAATTTAAGAAACATAAAATTGAATAAGTGAAATTTGATGGGAACATGGTTACTTTTAACGCATGGCTTTTGTATTTTATAAATTTATAATTAGTTAGCATAATTGTGAAGTAAATTAAAGTTGTTGTTTCAATTTTTTTTCATTGAAAGTAAATCAAATTATCAAATAAATCATGATTGCTTATTTCTTTTTATTTGTTAGCATAATTGTGAAGTAAATTAAAGTTGTTGTTTCAATTTTTTTCATTAAAAGTAAATCAAATTATTAAATAAATCATGATTGCTTATTTCTTTTTATTTGATTTATTTTAGATGTCTAATTATTCAAGAGTTCAAGACAACCTTGATTGTGTAGCCGATGATTTTGAGCATGAAGTTGAAGTTAATGCTAATGAACATGATTCGGTAACAATTGTCACCGGAGAAAACAAGCGGAAAAAGTCATCGTCATGCAAACCACCACTACCAAGGAAAAAAATGACTCCAAGATCAACAGTGTGGCAACATTTCACTAGAGTTCCAAATGATCATACAAAGTGTAAATGCAACTACTGTGGTCAAGAATTTGAATGTGGGACGGTCGGGTATGGGACTAGCACTTTGAGAACTCATAACCGTGAAAGATGTCAAAAGTTCAAGGATTTGCAAAAAAGCCAAACAACATTAACTCAAGATGTTGGTAGTGACGAAGTTGTAGCAAGAGGATTTAGTCAAGAAGCTTGTAGACGGGCAACCGTGAAAATGATTGTCCTTGATGAGTTGCCTTTTTCAGTTGTGGAGAATCCTGGTTTTAGGCATTTTTGTAGTGTTGCAGCTCCGAGATATCTTCTCCCATCACGAAGAACCATTAGTAGAGATACTCTTGAGATGTATTTAGAGGAAAAGGCTAAGTTGAAGAGTTTATTGGTGGGGAATAAGCAAAGAGTATCTTTGACCACAGATATTTGGACTTCCATTACAACAGCTAGCTACATGGTCATCACCGCTCACTTTATTGATAGAGATTGGAACTTACATAGGAAGATTATCAGTTTTAACACTGTTAATGATCATTCATCGGAGACCATTGGTAAGCAGCTTGAAAAATGCTTAATTGACTGGGGTATTGAGCGAGTGTTTACTGTAACTGTTGACAATGTAAGTCCAAATAAGGGTGCTCTTAGGTACTTGATTGATACAGTGAAGACTTGGAGGGATGATGGTTTAGTGTTGAATGGAGATTATTTGCATGTTCGTTGTTGTGCGCACATATTGAATTTGATCGTCACTGAAGGGTTGAAGGAATTAGAGCAGAGTATAGTTAGTGCTCGGAATGCGGTGAAGTATGTAAGATCTTCCACTGCTAGAATGCAAGCATTTCAAATTCGTGTCCAACAAGAGAAGATTACTTGCTGAGGAAGTGTGATTTTGGATTGTCCCACTAGGTGGAATTCTACATATTCCATGTTGAATACGGCATTAAAATTTAAGCCGGCATTTGATCGAATGGCACTTGAAGATAAGCTTTATGATGCTTATTTCAATGAACAAGAGGGTGGGAAGAAGAAAAGGGAGGGGCCACCATTGTACAGTGATTGGGAAAATACTCGACGCATAGTCAAGTTTTTCAAGACGTTTTATGATGCGACTTTGCAGTTTTCTTCATCTTTGAAGGTAAGATAATCTTTATAATTTTTTTTAAAATTTTGATATATAATAATATGATACTATATTGTTTAATTTTAATTTTATAAGATATATTGTTTTTAATGCTACATATAATAATATGATTTGATATATAATAATATGATGCTATATTGTTTTTAATTTTATAAGCTATATTGTTTTTAATTTTATAAGCTATATTGTTTTTAATTTATGATATGTAAAAATATGATGAAGTTTATTTTAACTTTATTAACATTATTTTTTTTAGGTGACATCAAATATTTGTTACAATTTGATATGTCAAATTGAACAATCTTTGAGATCATTGTCTACTAGTAACGATAGTTGATTGTTGCTTCTGTACTTGATCCAAGGGGAAAAATGAAATTCGCAACACATTGCTTTGAGAAATTATATGGCAAGGATAGTGCCAAATGTGTTGAGATGAAGGAAATGGTCAAGAATTTGTTGATTAAGCTTTATGAGTCTTATAATGCACAATACAAATCGAGTGGAAGTGGGAGTGCAAGTGAAAGTGCAAGGGGAAGCACAAGCGGGAGCCAAAATTTAGCTAGTGGAAGTGGAAGTGGTTTGAATTTTTGGGATTTGGGTGATGATGATGATGTTATGATTGAGGATCCTTTCTCCGAATTTAGTAAAGCGGTTGCGGTTAGTGAAGGTAGCCCGGAGTTATCAAATGAGTTGGATATTTACTTGATGGAGAAGACTGAAAAAATTGCAACAAGTAATTTGGGCACTAAATTTGATATTTTATTATGGTGGAGGGTGAATAGTGCTAATTATCCAATCTTGTCAAGTATAGCAAGGGATGTTCTTGCTATTCCGGTGTGTACTGTTGCCTCTGAGTCTGCCTTTAATATTGGAGGTCGTATACTAGATCAGTATAGAAGCTCTTTGACTCCAGACATGGTTGAAGCATTGGTATTGTTATAGAATTGGTTGCGGACTTCTCTTTTCGTGGATACAACGGCGGACCTAAATAAATTAGTTGAAGATAATGAGTTTATAGATCAACTTGCGGAAGGTATATTTTACTTTTTAAGTATTATCAACATTATATAATTTTTTTAATTTTAATCTAAGTTTATTTTTTTAGTATTACTAACTTTGTTCAATTTGTCCAATTTTTGTATGTAGAACTTCGCAAATTAACAACGGCCGACCAACTTTGTAGGTCAACATGAAAATTGCAGTTGAACATAAACCATTTTAGGTAATTAAATTGATATATATGTATATTTATTAATTAAATTGATATATGTATGTATATTTATTAATTATTAAATTTAATTAGTTTAAATTTAATTATTGAGTGTTTTGGCTCACTTACTAGTATTAGTAACATCCTGATTCAGCCTGTTAAAAATGCATAATTCTGTTATGATTTAACCTAAGAGAAAGGGGGGGAGGGGTGGTGCGGGAGAAAAGAGGAAAAAAAAGTAGACAGTGTTGTGTCTCTGTGTGGTAGCTTTTTCCTTTGTTTTATGAGAACTAAAAGCCCAAATTGAGGATGTGTTTTTGGTCTTGGGATAATTGATGTGTTTTTGATCATGTAATACGTAATATTATCCGTATTACGTGACAATCATGCATGTAAACTGTAAACAATAATTAAGCGTGCATGTGATTTTTTGCATCTTCGGCTTCGTTTTCTTTATTTTATGGTACTTCAAAATCTCGCGATGCACAAAGAAAGATATATACCGGCTGTACTTGTTACTAATGTGTAGTGTATTTAATGATGCCATGGTGCTTGTTTAGATAAACAAAAGGGTTTAAATAGCTCTATAAATGGATTGTAATGTGTTACTAATGTATAGTGTATTTAATGCGGCATCATGTTCGGTATGAAAATGGATTGTATTGTGTGTTATAATATTTTATATTATTATTACACAGTCAACAGCCAACCACCACTGGAAATTGTAAACTTTCTCCATTTAAGTTAAATTTAATAACTATTGGAATACTCTTCTTGTCAGTTTTATATGGTCTTCGTTTGCAAAATTTTCTTCATTGGCTCTTATATTTTTTTTTTCTTTTTTTATCCTTTTTCTTTTTAGGATGATTTGCCCAAATCTGGTCAGCGCCACGCCCAGCCATTGGAGTTCCAGTTCGCCCATGAAGTCTATCCCATTCTTAATCTGTTATTAATTATTATTGAGTGTTATACAAATGTAAAAGTAGGTCTCTTGCTACGCAAACCTTGAAATAGGTCTCTTGTTGTTGTTGTGTATCTGTTGAGTGTTGAATGCATGCATGATCTCAAGTTAATTGTTGTTTAAGCGAAGTTTTTCTGAAGTTTATATGAAAAATTCATTTAGTCAACAAGCAAATGGAATCAAATCCAGCACGCAAAGTCTTTATTATTGCTTGCACTATTTTTTAAGAATAATTTATAATATTCTATGAGAAACTATGTGTGCTTGCGAAACATGAATTGAATTCATAAACTTGCAAAGGTTAAATAATAAACTTAATATTTTTTATATTTGAATTTACAAGATATTGCATCCCCTATCAATTAATCGTCATTCGTCATTGTCATTTTCATGATTTGTAAATTACATATTGTCGTCATTCGACTAATTGCAGCTTAATTCAAACTCCAACTTTGAAAAACCATTTTATATTTTGATTATATTTGAATGTAGCATCTTTATCTAAAAGGCAGTGCATGCACAAGCATTACATAATGAAATTTACTTGTGTAATGTGTCAAGAATTCAATACCAAATAAAACAATTCATCAAGAATTCAATAATACCAAATAAAAGAATTCATCAATAATTCAATTTCAAATTTTCAATTAACAAAAATTCTGAGATACTTTATGCCATCCTATCTCTTATTTTTAAATTTACAATAATTTTGTTGACTAGCAACATTATTTTTCAAATGATTAAAAATTTTGTATTAAAACTGTAAAATACAGGTATATGTGCGAATCGAACCGAACCGAACTGAACCAAACCAAACCAAATCAAATCGATCCAAACCAAACCGAACCGAATTGCCGAACTGAACTGAACCGAAATATTTCGGTTCGGTTCAGCAATTCGGTTCGTGTTCGGTTTGAATTTTTGAGAACTAATTGGTTCCGGTTCGGTTCGGTTCGGAGCCCGAACCGAACCGAACCGGAAAACGCCCACCCCTAGTTGAAGCTGTTACGATCCATGAATACCCTTTACTCATCATTCCTAGCTTCTTAGCATTCAAAAATAGATGAGATGCAAGAACATGCGACATATGCACCACAAACACTTTTGTTTCTGAACTCTTGAGCGTTGAAAGCTTTTCGATGACTTGATCATCGGTATTTGATGACATTGAAATGGTGATTCTTCGGGCAATATCAATATCATTATCGTGTAGGGAATCAAACAGATACGGAATAATATTATTACTCCCCCAAGTGTTATCCTCATAGATGAGAATGACGTGTTTCCATTTGAAGACTCTGATAAGATCAGCTATGCCTTTGGCTTGAGATTGGGAAGCTTCATCATCTTGATCAATTTGAATTGAATACAAGGTCAAAGAAGTAGGTAGAGTTGCATAGAGAGAAATGACAGGAATTTTAGCTTTGGATCCTGTTAATGCAGAACTCTGGTTGTTCTCTTTGCGACCAGGACCTCTGCTCGTTCAACTCATTCGCGACCAGAACTTCTCCTCGCACGATTACTATTCTCAGTTCCCTGCGTTCACAGAAGCAGGTCAGAGTGCGCCAGTTGTTTTCCCGGCGTAAATCCTCCTATGGTCAAGTCAGATATGAAGGTTTGGGAAAAGGTTGGCCGTAAATCTCTTAGCCTTTGGTTTTAATCTCAGTTACAAAGTGTTGCTTTTTCTTCCTTAGAATAACGAAAAATCTAACCCTTTTACCTTCGCCGGCTGCCTTTTTATAGGCCCCCTGAGGATTTAAACTGCCCCTCTATTCGCGCCCATCATTTCCCCATTACTGTAGTTGTGGGCGGTTGCGTGGCTTTCGTGGCGTTCGTGCCTTGAGTCCCGGGTTGGTGAACACGTCATTCCAACTGCCGTTGACTGGGTCTCCTCGACGCAAGCTCTAGCAGGAACTGGCATCTTGCCTTCACCAGCAGGTTAACTTCACGGCTAGTGTGCTTGAGCAGGAGCAGAGAGGTCCTGCTCCTGCTCCCCGCTGCGAAAATGTCGAAGGGCAAAGAAAAAATCATTGAGATAAATGACGACGACGAGTTGGACTTCTTACCTAGTCTGCTCGCCGACGCCGCTTTTGACCCTAGGATCCCCTTAGAACCCGATAAATCTGATATTGGTACTAAGGCTAGGAGAATGTCCCCGGAAACGACCTTCTCGAGCCGAAATAGCGGTGAAGTGGGAACGTCTGGCTCGTCAGACACCCTAAGTGATGAACAGAGAGGTGATTCGGGTGGGAAGCCCTTACCAGAAACATCACGACCAGAAATGAGGAGTATGGCAGGGGGTAGAGCTTTGTCGCACCATTATGCCATTGACCTAGTCACTTGAACGACCACAGTAAACAAGCTTACTGCCCTTCAGGATCAATATGGGATCCCCGACAATATACCTCTTAGGATCCCAGGCAAGAAAGATACCCCTAGTCGGCCTCCCAAAGGTTTCGTTACCTTATTTCTGGAGAGCTTTAAGTATGGATTGAGGTGTCCCATACAACCATACTTTGCTCGGATATTTAGCGGGTTGCACTTATCCCCTAGTCAATTGAATCCCAACGGGTGGAGGGTGCTCTCTGGTCTGTTCGTTCTGTGGGACAGATGTTGTCAGAGTGAGCCCACAATTGATGACGTGAGACATCTATATCAACTGAAGAGCAGCCCTAAGGATGCTGGCTGGTACTACTTCCAATCCAGCACTAAGAGCAGGAAACCCGTAACTGATCTTCCAACAGGGGGTGGTGGGACTTGGAAGAGGAAGTTCTTTTTTGCCGGGGGTCCCTGGGGTCAAATTGCTCAAATTGATAGGACGGACTATCGCATCCCATCCTGATTCGTGGTCCCAGGTTGCCTGCTCGCTTTAGGCGTATTGACTCCACAGTAGCTTTTATTTTTGTGGGTTCGATTCTAATCACATGTCTGCTCTTCCTGCAGGTTCTTGGGGTGTTCACTTCCCACTTAATCCCGAGCCGCTCAAGCTAGTGGAATCTGTACTAGCCAACTCCTGCTCCAACCGAGAGTTGCTGACCTTTGAGAACCTGGTCGCATCTGGTTTAGTAGCTACCGGCCACAAGATGGAAGATGCCGTGATTGCCGCTTTCACCAGGAAGCGTACTCGTCCTCAAGTTTCCAAGAAAGATAAGGATAAGGAGGCTCCTGCTGCGAAGCGAGCAAACGTCGTGGAGCAGGCTTCTCCCCTGAAGACCTCATCGCCTCCTCCTACCGCAGCCAAAGAGACTAGTGGAGCAGTTGTGGATCCTGCTTCCTCCTCTGCTTTTGATAAGCCTACACCCCGCATTCCAGCCCACTTGGTCGCCTATATGAATGACCTCTCCAAACTTGTAAGCAAAAAAGATTTGCAGGAGTTTTCCGGCCTGGCCCTGCCCGACCTGGTGGACGCCATGCAGTTTAACGCCATTCATCTCAGCTGTATGGCTACCTTATATAAGGCCAGGGCTAACTGGTATAACAAGAAGATGAAGGAGGATAATAAGGCGGCGGTGACCAGAGCCAACAAGGCCGAGAAGAAGGCGGGGGACTTGAACCTCTAGAATCTGAAGTTGCAAGAGGAAGAGGCTCTTGCTCGGGCTAAAGCTGCCACCCTAGAGGAGGAGCTGATCAAGGTGCGAGAGGACCTGGACAGGCAGAAAGCTATATATGAAGCTCAGCTCGAATCTCTTCGCGAGTCTCATTAGGTTCAGGTCGAGAGCATGGAGAATGAAGCTGAACTTCGGTACAACCAGGGGCTTCGACATTCCTACCACAGCATCATGGCCGTCCTTGGGAAGCAATATCCAGATCTCAATATGGACGGCTTTGCAGCTGCCGTTGCTCAGCATATGGATGAGGAGGATGCGAAAGAAGATGCCGAGGAGGTGGAACCGATCGTGGTCGAGGAAAACTCCCCTCCTTGTGTTGACCCTGCTGTGGTTGGTGAGACAAGTACACCTCCTCGTGCTGACCTTGCTGCACCTGGTGAGGCGAGTACTTCTCCAGGCACAACTGGTGATACTCCTCCTGCACCTGACGTGGTATAGCTTGCCGAGGAGACTGCTCAGCCTACTGACCCGCCTACTGCCTAAATTTTGATCTGTGTTGTAATGACCTTTCCTTTCATATGTAGCAGCTTTGCAATTTATCTCAATCTTAATAAGATATGTTATTGCTTACTTTCTCATATTAGAGCTGTGATTGTAAAATTTCATGCCTTAAAAAATTTTTATTGCGCTTCGCATATTGTAATATGCTTTTTCATGCCTTAGTAAAATTTTCATTACTTTGGAAGTTTGCTCGACTTTATGAGGTCGAGAAGATCCTGGCGTGCTTAGCTTCTGGTCTCACCGTAAGACAGGCTTTGAGACTTGAGCCTTTACATGCCTTCGATAATTCTTGAGGCTTAGGATTCTGCTCGTCTTCGCTTGGTCGAGCAGATCCTGGCATGCTTGGCTTCGATCTCGCCATACAACAGGCTTTGAGACTTGAGCCTTTACCCGCCTTAGAAAATTTCCGAAGCTTGGGATTCCGCTGGCATTCGCTTGGTCGAGCAGATCCTGGCATGCTTGGCTTCGGTCTCGCCATAAAACAGGTTTTGAGACTTGAGCCTTTACACGCCTTAAAGAAATCTTAGACAGTATCATAACCTTAATTTCCTCGTTCATTCATGTTTTATTACACTTGACTTACATGAAATCGCTTGACGCAAGTAAATAAAACATAAAAGATAAAATCACAATTGCGAACAGAAACAACTTTTGATATGCTTACAAGTCTTACTGGAAATATTTCCTAAAGTACGTCGCGTTCTATGGGCACTTCACCTCGTGGCCATCCGCTCGAACCAGCTTGTAAGCTCCAGGTCCAACTAGCTGCTTGACCCTATACGGCCCTTCCCAGTTTGGTCCGAGTAATCCCTGGGCCGAATCTTTCGTGCTCTAGTTCACTCTCCTCAGCACCCAATCTCCGACCTTAAACTGTCGTACATTCACCTTCCGGTTGTAATAGCGAGCAACCCTCTGCTGGTAAATGTCTGCCCGCCTCGATGCCTGTTCCCTCTTTTCAGTTAGTAGGTCCAGATTCAAGCATATCTGGTCGTTATTCTCCTGCTCGTCGAAGTGTTATGTACGATGACTGGTGGTTCCTATCTCTGCCGGTACCACTTCCTCGTGCCCGAAGGCCAGAGCGAATGGAGTTTCCTCAGTAGCCGTCTTATGGGTAGTTCTGTACGCCCATATTACCCCTGGTAGTTCATCAACCCAAGCTCCCTTCTTTTCTCCCAGCCTGGTTTTAATGAGCCGCTTGATTGTCTTGTTAACTGTTTCTACTTGCCCATTGGACTGTGGGTGAGCAGGCGAACAGTACTTCAGCTCTATGCCGAGGTTCTGGCAGAAATCCCTGAAGCTGTGATTGTCGAACTGCCTCTCATTATCCATTACCAGGGCATAAGGGATTCCATACCGACAGACCAGATTTCTCCACACAAAATCGGTTGTCTTTTTCTCCGTGATGCTGCTAATGGCTTCTACCTCTATCCGCTTCGTAAAATAGTCAATCGCGACTATTGCATGCGTTGCTGCTCCTCATCCTTTTGGCAACGGGCCGATCAGATCTAGTCCCCACTGGGCGAACGGCCAAGGGGATGTCAATGAAGTGAGCTTCTCTGGTGGCTGGTTGGAGAAGCTTGCAAAACTTTGACAGCTTGCACAGCTCCTGGTCTTCTCTTGTGCATCCCGATGCATTGTTGGCCAGAAATACCCCTGCCTTAGAACTTTATGGGCCAGGGATCTCCCACCAGAATGGTTCCCGCAAATCCCCTCGTGCACTTCTCTCATCACATAATCCGCGTCGTCATCATCCAAACACCGAAGGAAAGGGAGTGTGTATCCTCGTCGATATAGCACCCCATCAATCATCGTATACCTTGAGGCCTGGGCTCTGATCTTCCGAGCTCGCAGCTTGTCTGGTGGTAATATCACATCTCTAAGATATGCAATTAAAAGGTCCATCCACGATCCGCTCTGCTCTAGCCTCAACACCTCCAGATTCTGCTCGATGCTCGGGCTGGACTTGACCTCCAGAGGGATCGACTTTGGCATTTTTAGGTCCGCTACCGCTGCCATCCGAGCCAAAATATCTGCTCGACTGTTTTGCTCCCTAGGGATTTGCACCACCTCAACTGCTTCAAATTTCCCCATCATCTGTCTCACTACCTTCAGGTACCGCTCTATCTTTTCTTCTCTCGACTGGAATCTTTCACTGACATGATTTGCAATCAGCTGCGAGTCAGTTTTGATCTTCACTCTATCTGCTTTTACGACCTTAGCCACTTCTAACCTCGTTATCAAGGCTTTATACTCCGCCTGATTGTTTGTGGCTGCAAAATCTAACTTCACAGCATAAGAAATCTCCTCCCCCTCGGGTCCTTCTAGGACGATTCCGGCTCCTGATCCCTGCTCCCCCGATTAACCATCAACAGATATGTGCCATGCTTGGGCTTCACTGCTATCTGTAGCCTTTTCCAACTGTTCCGGACATATTTCAGGCTCTGCAAACTCTGCTACGAAATCAGCCACCGCCTACGCCTTAATCGCTGTTCAGGGTTTGTAATCTATGTCAAACTCACTCAGCTCTATAGCCCACTTTACGAGCCAACCAGAGGAATCTGGCTTATGTAGAGTTTGACGCAATGGCTGGTTTGTTATCACCGAGATAGGGAAGGCTTAAAAATATAGCCGTAGCTTCCGAGCAGCGACCACAAGAGCAAGTGCCCACTTTTCCAATGGTGGATATCGGGTCTCTGCGTCGAGCAGGGCCTTGCTAGTGAGTGTAATATATTGGGTACTGAATCTCATCCTCCTCTCTTACAAGAACAGCGCTTGTGGCACGGTCTGATACTGCTAAGTATAGCAACAACTTGTCCCTATCTCTTGGTGTGGACAGTAAGGGTGCTTGCTGCAAGTATAGCTTCAGTTTCTGGAACGCCTCCTCGCATTCTGGGGTCCACTCTGTCTTCTTTCACCTCCGTATAACTTGAAAAAATGACTGACATTTATCTGTCGCCTTGGCTATGAATCGGCTCAGGGCCGCTAGCCTCCCCGTGAGGCTCTGCATCTCCTTGAGGTTACGAGGAGACTTTATCTGGACGATCGCTTGGATTTTTTCGGGATTCGCCTCGATCCCCCTGTGACTGACCATGAACCCCAGGAACTTCCCTAACTCGACCCCGAAAGCGCACTTCTCCGGATTTAGCTTCATCTTGTATTTCCTCAGGAGAGAAAATGTCTCCTCGAGGTGCTTGACATGTCCTTCTGGGATTTTGGACTTGGTGATCATGTCGTCTACTTACACCTCCATTGTTTTCCCGATTAGTGGCTTAAAAATCTTATTTACCAGCCTCTGGTATGTAGCACCCGCATTCTTCAATCCAAATGGCATTACTCTGTAGCAGAACAGACCTTGATTGGTGATAAATGCCGTGCTTTCCTCATCCTGCTCGCACATGGGAATTTGGTTGTATCACGAGAAAGCGTCCATGAAGCTGAGCAGGCTATGTCCAGCTGTTGAGTCTACCAACTGGTCAATTTTCGACAAATGAAAGCTATATTTCGGGCATGCCTTGTTCAAGTCTGTGAAATCCACACACATCCTCTATTTGCCATTCGCCTTCTTTACAAATACTACGTTGGATATCCACTCGGGATAGTTGACTTCCCGGATGAAACCTGCTTTCAGGAGCTTCTCAACCTTGCCATTTATGGCATCATATCTCTCCTGATTAAAGCATCTCCTCTTCTGCCTTACTGCCCGCGCCCCTTTCTTTATTCCCAGTTTGTGGCATGCAACCTCTGGATCAATCCCTGACATGTCTTCATGTGTCCATGCAAAGACATCTGCATGAGCCCGTAGGCACTGCACCAACTCCTTCTTCTGCTTCCCCTTTAACCTCGACCCAATTCTGATCGTTCTGCCCAGATTCTCTGGTCCTAGAGTCAGTGTCTCCAAATCTTCGACAGGCTCTTGTCTGCCTTTCTTGCTCTCTACTCGGCTATCAAGGGACGTTATCTGCATGGCTTCCCTTGCCGCTGAGGAGTAACAGCTCCGTACGATTCTCTGGTCTCCTCGCACTAATCCCACAAGCCCATTTACCCGGTATTTCAGGGCCAGGTAATGGTTGGACAACACCGCTTTACTCATCCTCAGAAACGGCCAGCCTAAGATCATCTGGTAAGGACCTTCCTCATCTACCACCACAAAGTCCAGCATCGTTGTCATCTCTGTCAGGGAGTTACCAATCGTGACCGACAGCTCGACCATACCCAGAGGGACTAACTTTCCTCCTCCAAACCCCTTTAGGGAAGTATTGATGTATTCCAGCTTTAGATCTGCTAATCTCATCTCCTCCAGAGTCGACTTGAATAGCATATCCACTGAGCTCCCTGTGTCCACCAATATTCGATCAAACCTCTTGCTCGCAACAGTGGCTTTGATGACCAGGGCACCCTCGTGGGGGTATAAAATCTCTTCTTCATCGTCATCAGTCCACATGATCGGTACCTGCCTGACTCTCGCTCGTTTAACTGCCAGGGTGTTAAAGAATACTTTCTTGCTAGTCATGGCGTATCTAGCATAGTTCTTCCTTACCTTGTTGAAATCTCCGGCCAATGTTGGTCCCCCAGCTATCACCCTTACCTGAGGCTGCTCGCGCCTCAAACTTCTACCACCCTGCTCCCCCTCACATGTTGAGGCCTCCCTCGGGAAACCCCCATCTATGAATTCATCCAGGTAGCAATTTCTCACCAAATCCTCGACTTGTGTCTTGAGATCTCTGCATTCAGTAGTGGTGTGTCCATGAGTCTCATGGAATTTACAGTAGCATCCCCTATCTCTCCTGCTTGCCAGCTTGGTTATTAGGGCAGGAGGGTATAATAATCCACGATCCCTTATGGCCTCGTATACTTCGTCCAGGGGCACCTTCCAAGGAGTGTATTGCCCATAATCCCGGTTCTGGTCGATCACATGCACTACACTTTCTCTACTTGCACCATTCTGAGTTAGAGGTGGTGGCAGTGCTTCTGGTCTGCTCCCTCTACTTTCGTGGGAATGTGGATGATGACCACCATATGCGGAGTCATACCTTCTCCAAGGCTCCCTAACTGGTGACCTGGGGGGTGGAGCCCTGCTTCGCTGATATTGCGGTGGCCTCTAATGAGGTTGGTAAGTGGCTACCCGACCTGCTGCGCTACTACCTAAGGCTTGGTGGTCTTTTCTCCTGATCGGTCCACTTCCTGGTAGTGCCCTCTTTTCTTTCTTTCCCAGCCCTTCTAGCTGGTCTATCTTAATCCATGCGGCCTTCTCCTCCTCGATCTCTATATCCCGTTTCGCCTGCTTGTCTGGGGCCGCATATGTCTGGATGACTAGGCTTTTCAAGTTATACCACAGCCTTCCTATTTTCACTCCCTCTTTCAATCCCCTTAACGCCTGAGGGTGGTTGAAGACACCCAAATCAAGAACAACCCGGTAATACCTCTTGATGAAGTCCCGCAAGGTTTCTTGCTCCCCCTGCTTCATACTCTTCAACTCCATCATATCATCTTCTGGTGCCATTGCTCCCCGGAATTGCACTGCAAACTCCTAGCACATCTGCTCGAAAGTTCTTATGCTCCTGCGAGGAAGCTTCTTGTACCACTCGCGTACACGGCCCTCCAAAAATAACGGGAACACCCTGCACCTTTGGGCTGGAGATAGCCCCTGCATCCCCGTTATGTCGTTGAAGCGCTCAATGTGCACCAACGGATCAGTTCGCCCCGAATATCTAAGGTTTGGGAGGCGAAAATCTCTCGGGATGACTGCCCTCATGATCTCTGCTGCGAGTGGTGACTCCCGTCCAACATTATCCTCCAACCAGAGGCCCTGCTCTTTCCCTACATGTCATCGATCACCTGCGCTAGCCTGCGCACTTCTTCCTCCAACTGCACCGCTCGACCAGGATCCCGAGCTGCAACCTCATCCCGTTCCTGCTCGACGTTATGTAAATGTTGCCGGAGCTCTGTCTCCTCTGCATTTGCCATTTCGGCATTCTTATCAAAACTCAGTCTTGCTGGGGATTGTTCTTCCCTTCTATGAACATCTCCCCGTGTAAAACAATTACCTCCCTCACCACCAAATCTCCTAGTAGGTTCATTCCTTCTCATAGCATCATAGCCTGGTGCCGCTCTATCAGCTCTCATCCTTTCTTCCTGATTCTCCCTTCGTTCACTACGCAACTCATGAAGGATGGATGTTAGGGCCTCCATCTGCATTTTCATCCTTTCCATTCGGTCAAACACAGCTTTGTCCCGGGCTTCGCTGGCTATCTCTCTCAGCGTCACAGAATCATTCAACATCGCATCACCCCCTTGTGCACTACTCCCACCGATCTCCATTGTTTCTCCACTTGCTTTAGTCCTCTCCTTACTGTCAACAGAAGCTTTTAGTTCAGCTCCCCACAGACAGTGCCAAAATGTTGATGTAGAACTCTGGTTGTTCTCTCTGCAACCAGGACCTCTGCTCGTTCAACTCAGTCACGACTAGAACTTCTCCTCGCACAATTACTATTCTCAGTTCCCTGCGTTCACAGAAGCAGGTCAGAGTGCGCCGGTTGTTTTCCCGGCGTAAACCCTCCGATGCTCAAGTCAGATATGAAGGTTTGGGAAAAGGTTGGCCGTAAATCTCTTGGCCTTTGGTTTTAATCTCAGTTACAAAGTGTTGCTTTTTCTCCCTTAGAATAACGAAAAATCTAACCCTTTTACCTTCGTCGGCTGCCTTTCTATAGGCCCCATGAGGATTTAAACTGCCCCTCTATTCGCGCCCATCATTTCCCCATTACCGTAGTTGTGGGCGATTGCGTGGCTTTCGTGGCGTTCATGCCTTGAGTCCCGGGTTGGTGAACATGTCATTCCAACTGCCGTTGACTGGGTCTCCTCGACGCAAGCTCTAGCAGGAACTGGCATCTTGCCTTCACCAGCAGGTTAACTTCATGGCTAGTGTGCTTGAGCAGGAGCAGAGAGGTCCTGCTCCTGCTCCCCGCTGCGGGCTCCATTCTCCTCTGTTTGTCTTTGCCGAAACACACCCTGCTTCCAAGTGTCTGCTCGTCTTGACCTTGCTCGTCTTGGCTGGTCCCGTCGAGATATCCTCAAACAGATCCTATCTCTGCCAAAATGTACGCTCTAGTTGACGTCATTTCTATGCAAATGATTGCTTGCAAGTCTACATTTTGCATGAGATTCAAAACTGCACTTGAAAATAGATGCAACTTCAATGGCAACAATAATATATATAGTTGTATACCTACCACATAGATCTTGTTCCATACGATTAAGATAAAATAAGTACAGGCTTGTGTATCAGTATTATAAGGTTCTAATGACATGTTTATGGTTGTAACATAAAATTTCATATACGCCAGTCCAATACTATGTTGTAGGAGACTAGGAGTTTAACTAAATAATTCCCAAACAACTTTCTTTGGTTAAAAAAGTTTAATTTAGACTTTACCTATTCTTAATTTTTTATTTTTTATTTTTGTAAAAGAAAAATAACATTACCTGTAGTTAAAGCATGAAGTGGGTCTCCCTTAGAATCTCTCGAGTGGAGAACTAGCCTCGTTTTGTAGTGAGTATTTAGAGCATAAAAATCAGATATGGCCGTGGAAATGCAGCTATTGCTGATCTTCCCTGCCCATGATCGCATATCAAGGATGACTCCAACATGTACTTCATCTGCATTTAAACTTATGTAATTCTTGACTTTTTTATGTTCCGAACACGATAGACAGAGATGAATAAGAAGCAAGATTAAAGATGAAAAAAAGGCTTGCTTTCTCCCCTTACGCTCCATCAGCCCTTAATTATCAGTGAAACCGTAGTTCCCGAACATGCTCTTAATTTATGCTGGTCAAGTCACTTGACCACTTGACCCGCATGGTGCGGCCTTAATAGTTGGTCAGTCTGACCCGCATGCTAAACTTGACTCGAAAGAAAATATGTAACATTAGTCTATACAAGACTTTGACAGAAGAAAAGTAATTAAAGACTTTTGAATGTGTTAATTATTCTATAGTTTGTTAAGACTTGCAGCATTGATTATTGTCTTTTTAAATAATGACGAAAACAAGTCAAGGATGAGCCGGGAGGTTAGGTTGTGTCGCATAGAACAACTATAGCTATAGCTGCCGTCCAGTGGAGTAACGGTCAAACTCTATTCTACATGTGAATGGAGCAAATCCGTTCAGATACTTAAAGCTTTAGCATTAATTGAAATTACACAGATGGATAAAGATATTTCTAATATTTTTCTTCTTTGTACTCTTTTCTATTTAATTGTAAATTACTTTGTATTTAACAAAATTATAAAGAATTTCGAAACGGTGATGAAAGAAGCTCGGCTTTGTAAGTTATCACATCAAAATTATAATCTCGCCAGAACTTGTGAAAATTCAAGATTGACTGAAATAACATAGGATGAAAATTAATTAATAATTAATAATTAATAATTATTAACTTTTAACTTTTATATCTAAGTTAAAAAACAAAGAAACATCGAAAACTTTGGTTATTGTTTGATGGGTAGTAGAAATATTAGGATTCAGTGTTATGTTAAATTTTTATTGAGTATTGAATCGATCATAAATATTTATTTTTATTTTATTTTTTCTGTTACTTAATAATTATTGATTAAATGTTAACTAAAACCTTAACTCAGTATCAAATCATTATTCGTAATAAAATGCGGGAACCTAAAAATTTCTTTTATACACACACACACCAGGACGTGTACTTGCCTATAGTCAGTTATAAACAAGTTTTCAAGGTCTCCACTTCTTCCCTTGCAATTTCGGCGCCAGTGATTATTCCACACTAGCCGTTGTGCGGTCCCCAATCAGTTTCATTGTAGTGGTGATGGCACTTTTAGTTGTTATTATAAAAATAATAATTCTTTTAATCTTTATGTTTATTTTTATTTTTTATATTTTAAAGTTTTCCATTCATTAAAATACTATGTGACGTGATCCACTACAGCCTCAATAAGTTTGGAAGTGATATAAAATATAAATAATGGAGTATAAAATTAAATATAAACTCAAATTTTTGTAACATTTTTAATTTAGCCACCAATGGTTTATTCCACGCTAGCCATTGCGGGACGCCCAGTTTCCCCGCCAAATCCCGATAACAAATCGAAGAATTCACCTTATAGAAACCAAACTATCTCTTTATTGCAAAAATGCAAACACATAAACCAAATCCGATCAATCCACGCAAAGATTGTAAGAAATGGCCATGATCAAGACCCGTTTATCCTTTTCGAGGTGCTTCGCATTTCGTCAAATTTCAAATCCCTTAACTACGCCTCCAAGATATTTGAACGCACCCATCACCCAAATGTCTTCCTTTACACTGCATTCATTGATGGGTTTGTGTCTAATGGTTCGTACGCTGATGCCATTCGCTTGTACTATCAAATGGTTGAAGAATCAATCTTGCCCGACAACTATGCCATTAGTTCAGCTTTAAAGGCTTGTGGTTTTTTGTCGGGTCTAAGAGAGGGTAGGCAGATTCATGGCCAGGTTTTGAAACTAGGATTGAGGTCTAATAGATCGACAAGGTTGAAACTTGTTGAGCTTTATGGAAAGTGTGGTGAATTTAAGGACGCAATGCAGTTATTTGATGAAATGCCTGAATGTAATGATGTTGTTGCATCGACGGTGATGATAAATTGTTATGTTGAACATGGATTGGTTGAGAAAGCGTTTGAAGTTTTTAGTCGGGTTAAGGCTAAGGACACGGTTTGTTGGACTGCTATGATTGATGGGCTGGTTAGGAATGGCGAGATGGCTAGAGCTTTGGATTTGTTTAGGGAAATGCAAAGGGATAATGTTAGGCCTAATGAAGTTACTATTGTTTGTGTTTTATCTGCGTGTTCGCAGTTGGGAGCACTAGAGCTTGGAAGGTGGATCCATTCATATATGGGAAAGCATCGAATTGATCTCAACCATATTGTGGGTGGTGCTCTGATTAATATGTATTCAAGGTGTGGGGATATTGATAAGGCACTACGAGTTTTTGAGGAGATGAAAGAGAGAGATGTCACCACTTATAATTCATTAATTACTGGGCTTGCTATGCATGGAAGGAGCATTGAAGCTGTTGAGATGTTTAGGGAAATGATAAACCAAGGGATAAGGCCGACTAAAGTTACTTTTGTTGGTGTATTGAATGCGTGTAGTCATGGAGGTTTGGTGGATTTGGGATTTGAGATATTTCAATCTATGAAAAGAGATTATGGGATTGAACCACAGATAGAGCATTACGGATGTATTATTGATCTTCTTGGCCGTGTAGGTCGTCCTGAAGAGGCTTATGACTTCATAACAAACATGAAAATAGCACCTGATCATATTATGTTGGGGTCTTTGCTAAGTGCTTGTAAAATCCATGGAAAACTCCAGCTAGGAGAACAGATTGCAAAAAGATTGTTAGATTGTCGAAGTGCAGATTCCGGAACTTATGTTCTTCTATCAAATGCATATGCTTCTTCAGGAAAATGGAAAGAAGCTGTACAAATAAGGGCAAAGATGAAGGAGGCAGGAGTCCAAAAGGAACCGGGTTGCAGTTCCATTGAAGTGAATAATGAGATTCATGAGTTCATTTTGGGAGACATTAGACACCCGCAGAGGGAACAAATCTACAAAAAGATGCAGGAATTGAACCAAATAGTAAAACTTGAAGGGTACTCACCATCAACAGAAGTGGTGTTGCATGATATCGAAGATTGGGAGAAAGAATGGGCATTGGCAATACACAGTGAGAGGCTTGCAATATGCTATGGTTTAATCTCAACTAAACCATACACTACAATAAGGGTTGTGAAAAATTTAAGGGTATGCAATGATTGTCACTCAATGATCAAGCTCATCGCTAAGATCACCAAGAGAAAAATCGTTGTGAGGGATCGCAATAGATTCCACCATTTTGAGAATGGGACTTGTTCTTGTGGGGATTATTGGTAAAAATTTAAAAATAAATTGCCCAATTTTTATTAATATTACACAAAAGTGTAAACTTTGTTTCTCTCTCTCTCTCTCTCTCGCTCTCGCTCTCCCCTTAATTTTTACAAAGAAGTATTAAATTCTAAACATTGAAATTGGGGAAATATGTTTTGCTTGAGGATGTCATACTTGCGCAGCCAGGACAGGTGTCACTCCAACAACTCATCTCGCCATTTTGGTAGGACGATGGGTACCGGCAAAACTTCATCAGAACCAAGATGCTGTTTCTGCGCGAACCGAGAACAGTACATTAAACTTAGCTAAACAAGTAAACTTCATCAGAACCGTAGAAGCTGTTCTTGCGCAAGCCCAGAACAGTACATTAAACTTATCTAAACAAGAAAACAGAGACAGAGGAGAGGAAAATCAGAGTTTCGTCACCCTCCAATAATTCAATATGAGAGAGTATGTTTATTTTCTTTACGGTTTGTCCATTTTATTTACTTACTTCAGAAACACAAAATCTATTTATAGTTTTGAAACCAATAGGTATTTATTCTCTCGTCTCTATATGAATCTACATGGGGTTCTTTTAATTACAAAAATCTAAATTAAAAGCAGTGATACGGGGGTTATATTGTGTTACTCTTATTATTCAGTTAACTAATGCAATAACTTGGTTAAAACTATACCAGTATTGTTTTCATTGTTGCTTGATTTTATTATGAAAGATGTTCATCGAGTCTTAGTTACTGGGACTTCAAAGAAAGTTGGAAACTTTAAGGAACATGCTTTATAAGGGAACTGCAATTGATCTTCTTTTTCCCTCTGAAACTTGATTCTCACTCAATTTTGCTATTGTAAAAGATAATGTAAAATTTTAGAAATGGAGAAATAATGTACAGGTAGAGTAATCTTTGATCTTTTTTTTTTTTTAAGTAAGAGATTTTAGGAAGTACTTAAAGTTAAATGGGTTTGGATTTTGCAAAGGATTAGTTACGAAGAATCTGTATCTTTTCATTTTTTTTATTTTTGACTTGAGCTGGGATGGTTTATGACCAACTTTATATTTGGATAGAACAGTGAAATTCACAGCTTTTGTGGATGAAGATTATGGAGTGTTTCAGATTCCGCTGAAATGGTACCTGATGCTGACTTAGATAGCAGGCTGATAGAAAATGCTGTTGGAAGGAACATTGTATGACTGAAGGTGGAGAATTGATTGACTCCTATGATGGGAGAGAGTTGATTGTAAATGAAGCGGACAGGCATGCAGAACGTTCTTTAGGAATGGAGTTTGAATCTGAAGAGGCTGCCATGGCATACTATGATGCATACGCCAAGTGTGTTGGATTTATCTGGGTTGGTAATTGTCATCATTCATCTCGTGATGGGTCAATTGTAAGTCATAGGTTTCTTTGTAATAAAGAAGGCTTTTGTGTAAATAACAAGAAGACAAAAAGGCTTGAGGTGAGGAAGCCAAGGGAGGTTACGAGGGAGGGTTGCAAGGCAATCATAATGGTGAGGAAGGAGGCATGAGGGAAATGGATTGTTACAAAACTTGAAACTTCACATAGTCACCCTTTGGGAATTCCAGCTCGCAAGGGTCGTCGAGTTACGATTCAGGCCCGATCACAGGTTAGTTCTCCAATTTGAAAACTTTTTCGCTCAGATTTGTGATACTTTATGTGAGATTGTTAATCATGTGCATATTGTGGGCATAAATGCATGGAAATCAGTTTTTTCATGCTTGAATATGAGTTGATCATTTAGTAACGACTGATTAAAAATTTTGTGAATTTATGATAGCTTCTATTATTAGATTTAATTTGTCATATTTTTTCACAATATTCTATAAACTTGGGATTTGCAGTTTTAACTGTTTAAACTATGGTTCCTAGGATAATTGGCAAAGCTTCAGAGAAACTTGGTTTTGGTGACAAACTGGCTCTCATGCTAATATTGTTTCCGAAGCAGAGAGAAATGATGCAAATAGTTCCTTTTGGCTTTCAGTTTTACGGAGATGTTTGCTCTGGCCATTTTAACATTTCACTGATCAGATTGTAGTTACAATGATTCTTGAATTTCTCCTTTTTTCCGTTAGTCTGGGTGGGGAGTCTGTCCCTTCTACCATGTTTAACATGAAAAGATGGTTTGGCCCCGGGAGCCTGGGCAGAAGTTTTGAACTTTTTTCCCATATGCTATTACCTTTTCATGTTGTTGCTTGTTCTCAAATGGTGATAGATTTTTAGCATATTGGAAATGGTAAGACCATATAAAATTTTCACCCAATGACTTGAACTATAACAGCAAAAATGATGCTGTATGAGAAGAACAATTCTTGAGATCTTTTGCCCTTCTAAAGAACCAAATGCAACTTTCATTGAAGTTTTACAAGCTTTTGAAGTGTTATTGCAATATTTAACATATAATGTTTGCAGTACAACTCCTCTACGCAGGATGAGAAGGATGAGATAATCGGGGAGCTATCAACATACCTCCATTGTACAAATCAACAATTGGCAGAGTGCTGGCAGCAACTGGAAATGGTTTTAAAACATGTGGAATGGCATACAGATCATATTACGAAAAGCATTCAGAATATAATAGAGAATGTCAAGGACGTCGAAGCTGAGAATGAAGAGCGATAAATGAAAAAAATTGTATATAGCCTTAACTGATCTCTTCATCCTGTGATCCTGCCTTTCTTTCCACTCCGTAATCACCTGTGAATGCTTCTTAGACTAATTCAAATCTCAGGAATATAGTCAAATAGATTGTATACGGTTAATTTCATTGACAGTATTATCTTCTTTGATTTTTCCATTTCATATTCTTTTTCCTCAATCTCCCACTCCATGAGGTTGCCAGAGAACAGGGTTTTGAAGTGCAGCTCTCAGGGCACAGCGCTTGGGTGCGATCCCACTTTTCATTAATTCTGAATTGATTAATTGAAAGATCCATTATCTCTGGAAATAGGTCATATTTGAAAATGACTTATGATCCCACATGTCCATGAATGAATTGTTTTCTTTTTTTTTTAATTGATTCTTTTAACCAAATCAGTGGCCATATGATATCCTTTTAATCTGCGGGTGACTCGTAATTATCCAACCTTATTTAAAACTTTTGCATGCAATGCTAACGTAATCATGCATTGCCAGCTTCCCGTTCAGTTTCTTCTTGCCTGCCCATGATGCCAACCTTTTTTTCTTTTTCGGATTACTTTTAAAATTGGACCTGCATTACGACAAAACTAACCAACAAAATATTTCTCAAAAACACAAAAGCACACGTAACAAAAGGGCAATCCAGTCATTAAATCTACGTCTGATTCGGAGAAAATCGAGAACAATTATATTTGTATTGCGTCATTTATACAATAACCTATAAGAGTTCGATCGTTTATTATGTATATCTAGTAGGACCTCTATAAATTAAGAGGATTAAGACCATATAAAATTTATTAATTAAAAGAAAAATTAAATAATTAATAAATTAATAATTGACAAAATTATTTATAATTCACTTAATATACAACAACAATACTTTATAATTTCTTATTATAATTCGAGAAGTCAAAATAAGAGATGAGATTCAACTAAATTAAATTTGAAAAAAAATAAGTAACATTAAAATCATATATTCTATAAATAAAGTAACAATAGAATCAAAAATTTTATATTTAAAATATCATAATTAACTATATTTATAACTTTATATGAAATGTTGTTCACTCAATGCTAAGGATCTTGACTTCCATTATAAATGAATGTCCCTGCTGTTCTATAAGTTTAATGGATTCAATGAGTCAACATTAAAACATGTCTTTCTGGCTTCCCTTCTAGAAGAACCCCAACAAGATATACAAAGACAACTTCGTGCATCCAATCTTGTCCTTGACAACATTTCTCTTGTCAAAATCTTCCAGCTTACCAAAACTTGTCTTGACAAACTTTGCGAGCAGAAATAATTTTTCAAAGAACTGCTGAAAGATAGAGAACCATTCAGGAGTGCCTGCAAAAAGCCTTACTTGCAGATCAAATGCAAATAAAAGAGGATTGTGATTGCAGTCCTAGAAATAAAAGACATTTTCAGAAATTCAAAAATCCGAAATTTTCATCCAAACCCTGCAGGTCCCTAAAGCCCTACAAATTCTTCAAAAAAAAGTCATCTTCCTCTAGAGAATTTAAACGGAGAAAATCAAGCAGATGTTTCATCTGCAACAAAAAATAAACAATTCTGCTAAAGATTGTCCCAACAAAAGGGAAAAATCTATTCGGCTAATTGAGCATTTTCAAGCCGCTACAGATTACTCCCCCGAAAAGGATGAACTAGAATTCTATTTCTCTGAGCAAGATGAACCCAATGATGAAACCTTGTTCGCACTGCAGAATTCTTCTAATGACTCAGATAGTGATCAATCCCAAGTGATTTTCCACTAATAGTTACTGTCCCTTAATACTACTGTTCCTATACCTTCCATCAAACTCTAGATTTTGCCCTTAAAATTCCAAAGGCCCATTCCAACAATTGGTCTCATAGACACTAGCGCCCAACGCAGCATGTTAAACCCACATATTCTTTCACCAGAATACTGGATACAATAAGAAGAACATTTCAAAGCTGTCAATGACAAACTGTTCACCACATCTTTGATTACCAAAAAACCTATTGGTATTCAAATTTTCCCAAATTGTGCCATTTGGACCAAGGTCATTGGTACAACCCTTCCTAATAAGGATATCTTGTTAGGCTTTGACATCCTTCACTAGATCAAACACCTTCAAATCATTCCCATTGGAATTCGAGTCAAGTGTTTATTCAAACATTTCACAGACATTCTAAAACTCTGCAATCTGTCTGAAACCCCTCAGTCCTACCAAGATATTTCAACCAAACTTTTGAACTTCTGTCCAGAGTCCCATTTTGAGTTCACCCATTCAAATCCATTGTGGAAAAATAAGTCTTTCTTCATTAAGTTACCTTTCAAACTAAATGAATACATTAACCCGACTAAAACTACTCATCCAGGAATGAATTCTTCTAACTTACTCCTAGCCCAACAAGATTGTTCACAACTACTAGCCCAAGGTCTAATTGAGCCCATGAATTCTCAATGGGCTTGCCAAGCCTTTTATGTTGAAAAACATTCTGAAATTGTCCGATAAAGAAATGCTTAGTCATTGATTATTAACCACTCAATATGTTTTTGTAAGATGATAAGTTTTCTTTGCCTTGACAACAAAGCATGTTTACTTTTCTAAAAAATGCCTAGATCTTTTCAAAATTTGATTTAAAATCAGGATTTTTGGCAATTAGGCATTGAACTCTCTGAACGTTACAAAACTGCCTTTTGTATCCCAAATGCTCATTTCTAATGGACAGTCCTACCTTTTGGCCTCAAAACTGCCCCATCTATTTTCCAAAAATCCATGGTTAACATCTTTCAGTCTATACTGCATCATGCATTAATTTACATTGATGATATCCCAAATGCTCATTTCTAATGGACAGTCCTACTTTTGGCCTCAAAACTACCCTATCTATTTTCCAAAAATCCATGGTTAAAATCTTTCAGTCTATCCTGCATCATGCATTAATTTACATTGATGATATCTTGCTTTTTTCAGGATCACATAATGAATATCGCCAGTTGTTAACTCAATTCTATGATATTGTCTAAAGTCATGGAATTATGTTATCGGTCAAGAAAAGCACAATTGCTACATATAATATTGAATTTCTTGATATGATCATCAAATATGACCATTATCAGCTAGGAAAGCACATTGCCCAAGAGTTGCTTCACTTTCTAGATCAGCAACTTTCTAAAAGGCAAGTTCAACAGTTTTTCGGCATTATCAATTACATCCGTGATTTCATCCCACATGTGGATCGCTACACTCATCACATCTCGACTTTATTGAAAAAGAAGCCCCCAGAATGGAATGCTGACCACACTACTATTGTCACTACACTCACATGGATTACGCAAAATCTGCCTCCCTTAAAGTTGATTGCTGATGGAAAGCGCATACTTCAGACAGATGCGAGTGATGAATCATGGGATGCCATCCTCCTTGAAGAAATCAATGAAAAAGAACACTTTATTGCTTACGCTAGTGGACATTTTTTTGACACACAGAAGCATTATCATAGCGTGTTCAAAGAAATCTTAGCAGTAAAAGATGGCATAAAAAAGTTTGGGTATCATCTGATTGGACACTATTTTCTTATCCGAATGGACAGTTCAGCCTTTCCCAATATCCTCAATTTCAAAGGTAAAACTGTTCTCGAATAGATGTTACTCAAGTTAAAAGATTGGTTTTCCAAATATGATTTTTCGGTTAAGCATATAAAGGGGTCCCAGAACCTCATCCTTGATATGCTCTCCAGACTCTCAAAACCAGAAAAATCTCTCACCTTGTTTTCCACAACATACTACTTTCTGATCATCTCTATGGCTACATCACTACCCTCATAAGCTCTCACCAAGAAAAAATTTTCCCTTGACAAAAACTTCTCCTCTATTTTTGTCATCCAAGAGTTTGCAAGAAAAATTATTTTTCGCTTTTTCATGAAAGCTTACCTTCTAGTAGACTCATTTCCATTTTCCACCTTCCACCTAGAAAATCTGTTCCTCATAGGTTTAACCATTAATCCATCTAGAGAAATCACTGAAGATGAGTTATGGTACATTTAGTGCCTAACTGTTCTTTATGCCACCAAGTTAATCTTACCAATTACTCCCACTTTGGAACATCTCCTCAATCCTGACAAAGTCACTTCTCTTATCTGGACATTATTTGAATGATTTTCCCTCATACCATGGTGGAGAAAGAAGCTCCAACAACTGTCAAAGATTTATAATCTTGAACGCATACCTGCATTAGAAGCACAAATGTTTACCTCAGTATTCATAATCCATAGGCCATACTTCCAGCATCCTGATACAATCTTTTTCTAGTCTCAAGACCAAGTCTATGAATGGTTTATTGCACCTCACCCAGCTATCATTGACAATAAAATTTAATCCACCCTGCATAACTACTTTTATCAATTAAACCACCAAACTCCACCACTCCAGGATATCTCTCACACCTCCCTAGGTCCACAACATGACCTCATCATGATCCCTACTCCATCCGCCATATTCAAACCAAAGTCCACCGGAATCATCATTAAAGAAGAAAAACCATACTATACATACTTTCTTTACCAGGATTCCTAAGACCCATGGGAACAATTTCTTCCTTTAAGTCAACATCTTCAACAATTTTCCCAGCCATCCATGTATGCACTAGGATCCTCATCACAACTATCCCAACCTCAAAAGTAGACAAGACTACTCAAACACCAAGCTCTATGCTAGGATAGAGATGAGAATGCCCTTACCCACCTCGCCGTAGTCCTCTCTATAAGCATTCAAAGCTCTCCAAAATATTTTTCCCATCAACCTCTCGCGACACTGACCCTGATGAAACCGACAGCTCATCTGAAGACGACTACATGAATCTCCGCTCTTCATAAAATAGTTTATCTTGTTATGTTTGTCTTGTTATGTCTCACTTTATGCTTTTATCTTGTATAATGATTAAAGTTTGCTTTTACTTTAAACTTTACTTTTGTCAAAGTTAGGCTTTAATTAATAAAGCTCCCTTGTCACTTTGTAATAATTAAAGTTGTGCCATGATGTATCTTTTACTTTTGCTTTTGTAAAAGATAGGGGTCATGTCCTATCTTCCCGAGAACTCTCCTATATAAAAAGTTCTCCTATTGATTGTAAGATAGAGAAGTTTTCAAGGAAATAAACTCGTGTGTTTTCCATAAGTTATGAATTTCTAAACTCTCTTCTCTCTCTGCAAATGAAGTTCTAAGAGAAAGAAAATGAATAAAGACCAAATTTGTTCATTTTGAAAACTTAAGGAAGTATGCTCTACACTTGCCTTTTGTAAGGATTTTGTGCATCAGAAAGCTTATGATAGTTTCTTAAACGGTTTGGTACCCTGTTTTAAAGACCAAAGAAAAGTATGTTTTGGGTTATATAACCCTAAAAGAAAGCATTTTAAGTTTTCATCTCAGTGGTATATCGGCTGGAAACCTGAACTTGCGGACTACTGGTCCAAAGTACAGTTTTAACTGTTGTAGTTCTGGTATAACAAAGCCACGTATCCTTCACTTCACATATCTGCGCCTGTGATCAGTTCCAAGTGATTTTCCACCAACAGTTACTGTCCCTTGATACTACTGTTCTTATACCTTTCATCAAACTTCAGATTTTGCCCTTAAAATTCTAAAGGCCCATTCTAGCAATTGATCTCATAGACACTGACGCCTAACGCAGCATGTTAAACCCACATATTCTTCCACCAAAATACTGAATAGAATATGAAGAACATTTCAAAGCTATCAATGGTAAATTATTCACCACCTCTTTAAATACAAACGAGAATGTCCTTATCCACCTTACCGTGGTCCCCTCTATAATTTAAAAAATATTTTTTTATTATTCTATCAAAATTATTAATTTAATCTACTAGCCTAAGTCAGAACCGTAAAAATTTATTATATAATAAAAATTATTAATTTATCAACTATCAATTTATAGTCGTTTTAGTGTACATATTTTACCTTCAAAAAATTATCAAAATATATTATTAATATAAATAAATAAATACACACGCGGTAAAGAACTGCTACAAATTCCGGACTTTCCCAAAATAACCTTAGCTTAAGACATTGTTGTTTGTCTGAAAGAAGCCCCACCTGCTTCTCATGCTTTTTCTTTGAACCGTCTAAAAAGCGAAAAAGAAATTTTGCAAAAGCAAAGCATCTCTATCTTCCATTATTTAAAGATTCCACCTTTAAAAGCCATAAATCCCCGCAAGCGAAAGCGAAGGCAATTAAACAAGAAAGAGGCAAGTTCATAGTTTCATATTCATCCGTCGACTCACCAACTTTCAAGAGCTATGGCTGAGTAATGCAATGCTTCATCATGATCCTTATTTAATTTCTTGATTTATTTAATTTTATTTTTATGTTATGCTTGGTTCACATTTTGACTCTGTTCAATTTTCTTGATTCTTGGACAGATCTGAAGAGCACCCAAAAGACTATTACAGCAACACAACAAGAAGAATGAGTTCATCGTCTTCATGGTCGACCACAAGTGTCCACGTCACCGCCTTAGATGGCATCGTTAACGTTAACTCCCTCTTCACAATTGCTGTGTTCGTGGGGCTTTCTTTGACAACTCCAGGGCAGCACAGCCTCGAGAACCCATCAGCCTGTGATGCCGGCGTTGACGTGGCCAAAAAGCTCTTGGTATTTGAGGTTGTGTCCTTCAGTTTCTTTTTGTTCTCGTCTTTGGTTGCTCAGGGTCTAAAACTGGCCCTTAACTTGATCAATAGTAAAGATGTTGATGAAGCTTTTCGAGCCCACATTAATTTGAAGGTTTTGAGATTTGGTATGATGGGTTCAGCTATAGGGTCCGTGATGGGTTGCCTGTTTTTGATGCTTTCAATTGTTAATGTCATCCAGATCCGCTTGGGGATGTTGTCTTGTGGAAGCAAATCCGCCGTTCATGCCGCGGCTGCTTTGATTGTTTTGGTTTCCACTGCTCTGTTGGTTTATATTTCCACTGCTATTTATGCATTTTGGCACTAGAACTAAACTAGTGTCGTGTAAGTTAATGTATGCCTGCTGCATTGCAATGATAGAGGCATTTTAATTAGCTTGATTTTGAGTATTGTGCCATCAATTGAAGGACTTGCAAATTGCTCTGATTTGAAATTTAGTTAGCTAGCTCATTAATTATGATTGAATATTTTTTTATGGTCTGGGTAACTGAAATTTGGTTGAGACTTGGACTTGCTTATACTCCATAAGTCTTGGCTAATTGTAGTAAAATGCAATCTGCCTTGTCAGCAGTCAATTACTGTTGATATGCCGGTCAACGCTATGTGGCCTTCTAAATCAAGTGCTCTCTTAATTAGATTTGGATGCTTGGTTAGCCAATCCGCCATGTCTAAATAGGTAGATAATTCAGTTTAGCTGGGAATTTGCTTTGATGAGGTGAGAGGTCAGTTTGAAATTTGAGGATTACAGTTGCTACTGTGAATGCATCTTCAAATATTTAGTGAACAAAGACCTCAGCTTATTTTAGATGCTGAGGCTTGCTTGCAAAATCTGTTTAGGGGATTTGTAAGGACTTATAGCTGGCCATATCAGTTAAGGGGATTGGGATCACTATTTTAACTGCTAAGGTTTGATTTTTCTTATTTTCGAGTTCTTTGTAGTATGCATGGGAACTCCTAACTCGGCTGAATACATGCCAACTTGAAGATGGATTTTTGGGGTCGTATTTATTTGACTTGGTGCTGGGTTTACTGAATATTATAACAATATTATTGCTCAGATCTGTGGCTTGCATAATTTGATTTAATCCAATTAACACTCGCTGCTCATTTATGGTTTCTCAAAGGTAGGATACTTCAACTCCACACAGTTTGCTTATTTATGTTATTCATTAGCATCTGGTTTGAGTTTGTTGACTATTTATCTGCTACACTACCTGTGCAACATTTTCTTTGAAGTAACACCAGATGCTTTTTAAACTTTTGCTCACTATTAAGCTTTGTTTGAACTTTTGCTCAATATTAAGCCTTTTCAGGTTAAAGCACAAATTTAGTGCCCGTAGCATCATGTTCTTTCTGTTGTATGATGGATTCTTTTTTAAATGAAAGTTGACATGTTCTGAGTTATTGCTTGATTCTGGCATGTACTTTGTTTTGTCATTTCAAAGTTATCCAGTAGGTCTTATCCCTAAAACAGTGGCAAAACCATGGACTCAGGAGCTTGTTACCCTATATTATTTTATATCTCGAGATGAGCTCAGTTCACGTTTCCTTCAAAACTTTCCTGTTCAGTTTGGATATCTAGACTGGCGTGTCTGCTTTTCAGATAGAAGACGAACTCTATTTGGTCGTAGCTTGATGGGATTCACATTCTAATTTTGCAACTCCTGAAAGAACTTGTAAGAATCACTCTTCCTGCCCTGCTGCTCGCCCGGATATGTCTGGCAAAGTAATTGATTTAATTCTGTTCAAGGATTGCTTGCAAGGGAGGATTTTCTTGCCTTCTGTCTTCAGCTTTTGCAGCTTGCAATACTCTTGTCCTATAGCTTTCTGTTTTGGATGAAGGTTATTGCTTTCCTCAAACTAATTCTATGCTGTCTTGGAGGGAGTTCCGTAATGAAACGTCATATCACATCCAAGAAATTGGACATTCTTGTGTCGTCATTATTTTCGACCTTAATTTGCAATCTCTCAGATTGCTGGCACAGTGGGATTATGCTAAAACTCAACGGGCTTGTAGTAAAAGGCATGACGCCCACCACGACCCCAGCCAAAGCCAATCCTATTCCCACATGAACTGACAATTACAAGTCACATTAAAATAAAATATAAACATTTCCCATTTGGCTGGTCGTCTAGTTCAACCTCCGTGTCACCATCACGATTATTAATTGGAAAAAGAAAGAAATGTTTGTTAGACCCACTCCCAGTCCCATTTGTATATCTTTGTTGCCTCACAGAAATCCTTTCCTCTTTCTTTTTTTTTTTTTAATTATTGGGAGCTGGTAATGACTGAATTAATTTCCAACTTTTAGGCCAAAACCACTTGCCTCATTGTTGAGGTCAATGGTGCAAGTCCTTCACATGAATGCTGAAAATAGAAGTTTTCATAATTTAAGAGTAGCTTCTTCATTTTTTATTGAAACAAATTTTCAACTTGAGCTTCAGCTTCATATGGATTATATTAAAAGAACCCAACAGAATTTTTTATTCATATTACCAAACATTCTACTCTAATATGTACATAGGATATAAAGCTATCAACTACCTTAAAACAATAAACCGATCCGCAAATTTTCTTTCTTGAAGTTGTTTCAACATTTCAAGGAAAAAAATTATTTAAAAGATAGATGAATCCCTTTTGACCAGACACTCAACTCTCATTTTGAATGTCAGTTTCACTTTACATAAATGTGGTTCATCGTCCACCGGAGTTTGTTATTTGCACATGTGTGTCCTGCACATTAAATCAGAAATGCGCGGCCACCATTCATCCAGGATCTGCTTAAATCATCTTGCACAGTAACGCACTTGAAACTCACAGGTAGCAGTGACAATATCTTCAAAAACACAATAACAAGCTCAAAGATTCTGCCATGGATAAGTAAGTATTTGATCTTGATCTCTCTCGTTAAGTTCATCTCCGTATACAAGTTATTTCATCGAATCTAACATTTATTTTTTCCATCATTTTGAATTTTTTTCTCAGAGAAAAACTTGAGGCTATGGCAATCAGTCAAAGGGCTTTAGATGAAGCAGTGAACTTGCTATCAAGCTCCAAAAAAGAGGACATTTACGATGACATAATAGACGTCCATCTAAAAGCTCTAGACGATCTGGTCAACGTCAACTCCCTCTTCACAATAGCAGTATTTGTGGGATTATCCTTAGCTTCCCGAAACCAACGGTCTCTGGATGCCCAGCCCGAGTGCGACCCAGACGTTGGCCTCGGGAAAAGGCTCATCTTATACGAAGTTATATCATTCGCCCGCTTCCTTCTGTCGAGTCTATGCTCCAAGTCACTCAAAGTACTCATCAACTTGGAAAAAATCAAGAGAAAGATCAAAGTCAAACGGACGCCGAAGCTAGAGGGGCTGTTTAAGAACATTCTTCTGTCGGGGACCTGGAGGCTATTCTTGCTGGTGCTATCGATTGTGGCGTTGTTTATTGGGATTGTTTTCCTGACGCTGTCAATGGTGTATGTGATTCAGATAAGAGTGGGGAAGCTGTCCTGTGGGAGTGACTATGCTTTGACTTCGGTGGCTTCACTGTGTGGTATTGTTCTTCTATCTCTCCTGCTTTATGCGCCATCCATGGTGTTCGCTGTAATTGCAACTGCCCCAAGACATTGATGTCTCAGTCATCTGTGCAACATTATGCTATCTCACTGTAATTGAGTAAAAGTTCAGAAGTGAACTAGTGTGTGGTCTGAGTGATGGATCTATGATGCGATTTTTTTATATATAATTTATTTTAGTTATTCGATATTTTTAACATTAAAAAGTTTGGGGAGAATATGATAAGTTATTTATCTTTTAAGGTACAGGTTTATGTATTTATTTGTATAAAATATTGTATTCTCCAGTACCTAAATTTAAACTATTGTTCAATTGTTGTGCCACCTCCAATATGTTGTATACTGATCTAAGGCGAACTTAAAATAAATTTTGATGTACAATTACTAACCCCATTCGGGATGCTATGGATTTAATAAATTGTTGTACTATAGATTTTTATAACCACATAAGTTTCATTTTATAAAGGGATATTATCATTTTTCCACCAAAGGTATTCAGACACATCATGTCAGTACCATAATTTAGTAAAATCATTAGTTTATCACCAAACGTTTAAACTGTTAGTATTTTCCCACCATTCCGTTAAAACTCAATTAATATCTAACAGAAAATTCATAAAAGATCAATTTTACTCATGGAGCCTAAAAGACTATGTAATTAACCTTTTATGAATTTTGTAATTAAATCATCATTTATTGTTCTTCCTTCTTAAAGGGCAAAAATTACCCTTTATGAATTTTGTAAAATTGACCTTTTAAAAGACCATGTAATTAACCTTCTATGAATTTTGTAATTAAATCATCATTTGTTGCTCTAATTTTATAATTAAATTATTATTTATTGTTCTTCCTTCTTAAAGGGTAAAAATTACCCTATATGAATTTTGTAAAATTGACCTTTTAAAAAATCATGTAATTAACCTTTTATGAATTTTGTAATTAAATCATCATTTGTTGCTCTTCCTTCTTAAAAGCAAAATCGTTTTTTACGCTCTAGGGGTAAAATTGATCTTTTATGAATTTTCTGTAACTCAGTTTTAACGAAATGGTAGGAAAATGCTAACAGATTAAATGTTTGGTGGTAAACTGATAGTTTTACCAAACTGTGGTACTGAAATGATTTGTCAGAATACCTTTAGTGGGAAAATGATAATATCCCTCTTATAAATTATACAGTCCACGTGACTCCTAAATCTAAGGATTTTACTATTTAGTCGGACTAGTTAATTATTTTAACGTAATATGGGATTAGTCTAACCTCGTTAAAAATATTTTTTATCTTTTTAAAAAATTAATTCTTTTTATTTCTTATTTCTCTCAAAATTTAAATTCTAGTAGTAAATTAAATAAAATTAGACAATCACATGTAAAATATGGTAGTTTAAGTGTATTATATAAAATTTTTACTTGAACAAAGGTTTAGTTAGAATACCAATTATATTGTAGCGCGTCTTGAATATAGATAATTTAAGCACGCTACTAAAAGAAAAATGAATATCAACCAAACATAATAAGTTGAAGAATAAAAAAATTAATTTAAAAGAATAAAAACATAAAACCAAAAAAAAAATATAGTCAATAAATCATCACACTATATATATATCCTCCTGGCATCAGAGCCCAGGGAAGTAGGTGTAATATAGTTGTAAAGAGTCTGTATGTGTTTAAAAGTTTTCAAAATTGATTTCTGTGTGTGTGGTGAATTTTTACTGGTCATAAGTCCCACTTTAGGATAGGGATCCGCTTAGGGCAATAAATCCATACCTGTAGCCATTCATATAGGTTTTAACTAGAAAATTTTTTAGCATCATGGATTCTCTACTCTGTAGAGCATCTTCCTTCTCTAGCTCTTCCTCTGGGAAGACTACTGATTCAAAGAATGTAGTGAGTTAAGAGGAATTTGTTATAGTTGATTTTAATAAAGCAATTGATTGTTGGGAATTACCCAAAGTTTCCAAAGAAATGATTTACAAAACAAAAAAGCTTAATTTTTTAAAGAGTGATTATGTTATAAAAACTGAAGAAAGAGATATAACACTTTCAAAACCTTTTGAAACAATTCATTTGTTTTCAGAAAAGATTTTAAAGAATTTAAAAGAGAAAAAGTTTAACTATGTTCATATTGGTCTAATCCAAGTTGGCATAAAGCCCTTAACAAAGGAAGGTCTAGATACTTCCATCCTCGCTGTCCTCCGTGATGGCAGGTTTACTTCCTTTGATGATTCTTTACTCAGTAGTATAGAATCCAGTCTTTGTAAAGGTCCTATCCACTTCAACTGTTACCCCAACATAACAGTCTCCCTTAAAGAAAAAACTATTCTTAAGAGCATGATCTTACAAATCAAAACCCACAATTATCACAGGATTGAGCGTTCAATTCCAGTTGCATTAATTTACAAGATTTCTTATAAAGCCATGAATTCTGCGTTTAACACGCAACATAAATTCCAGTCAGAAAGAAATGAGACTCTTTTCTTGTAGACTGATTTGTCATAAGCCAATATGGTTGTCCCAAAACCAATCCAATGGAAAGACATCCATCTTCCAGATTAATGGATTCTGGATGGAGCCACTGAACTAGTGATTCCAAAACATCTTGAGCCAAATACAGAGTTACAAAATGTGACTCAGTATTCTGATCGTAAAGTCAAACTATCATTTAAGAGATCTAATTCTTCTAGATTCTCTGATAAAGATTCTTATTCTAATATGCATTTCCTAGAAAGACAATTTTCAAAAATCCCTATAGAAATAAATATTCCAAAAGATCAACTTAGGTTTTTCACTTCGGATATTCCTAGTTCTTCTATCCATTCTGTCAATTACACTACTAGTGTTCCTCATCCAATCTACACTAGTAGACAAATGGTACAAAGCTAGGAAGAGAAAGAACCTTCTCCTCCGACTTCTCCTACTTTTTCTGCCGTAACAGAAAATGTAATAAATGTTCTTGAAAAGAATTTTGAAGTAGACAAAACTCTTCTTCATAATGATTTTTATTCTAAAAATAATAAAGAAAAAAACTTTGGTTTTTTAAACATTTTTTAAACCAAAAAAAGCCATTCAAGAAATTTATTATGATTTTGTCAATTTGCATAAAGTCCATATTTTATTTTTCGATTGGTTTGAAATGTATGCTTTTGACAATAACATTTTCTACCATTTCAAAGAGCCAAACCCTATTACTATTAGGAAAAAAATTCCTGAATGGAACCTTTCTGATAGTAGTAATACTATTGAAGCTGAACACCCTCCTCTTAGGAGTATAATCATAAAACACAGTGACCCTCCTGTTCCTTTAAAAGCCTCTCTTTACAAAGTTCATAAACCAAATGATCCCGATAAAGATTTAGATAGTATCATCCAACAGAATAATTTCTGTAATACTAATTTAGATACTTTAGTAAAGCAGTTGACTAGAATAGAAAGTCAAATCCAACAGTCCTCCATAACTGTTGCTCCTATTTCAAAATCAATTCTCATTAAAACTTATTCTTTGAAAAAGCTTAAAGAACCTATTTTCAGACCATTTTAGGTTTCGAAACATAGTCAAAAACTTGTTCAAGAATCAAAATCAGATTTTGCTAAAGCCATTAGAGAACAATTAGATAGAATAGAAGCTTCCTCTTCTGCTTCTACTTCTAAAGTTCAAATTGCTCCAGATACACCTCATTCTAAAACACCTGATAGTATCCAGTCTCATACCGTAGGTGTCCTTGACCAAGATTAAGACCAGTCTTCTATAGTTACTTTAGATATATAAGCATTCAAAGAGCCTATTCCTAAAACCAATAAAATTCATTGGGAATTAGCACTTCCCGCTACTTCTTATTCTCCTCCTGATCTTGCTGTTGATAATAGGTCCAGTGCACTAAACCAATCCAGGTTTAATGCATCTTCTGTCTATGAATGAAATATAGATGGAATGTCTGAGTATAATATACTTGGTCTATTACAACAAATGACAATAGCAGCCAATGCCTATAAAACCCAATTAGGCACTTCTGATAAAGCCATTGCCGAAATCCTAATTATAGGATTCACAGGTCAACTTAAAGGTTGGTGGGATCATCTTCTTACCAAACAGCAACAATTAGACATTTTGGATGCTATTCAAACAGATGAGAATCAAATCCCCATCCTAGATGAATATAACAACCCCATTCAAGATGTAGTTGCAACTTTAATTTTGACCATTTCTCTCCATTTCATAGGTGATCTTTCTCACCTAAGAGAAAAAAATGCTGAGTTACTATACAATTTAAGATGTAGAAAACTTAGTGATTTCCTAAACTAAAAAACCACTTTCTTTACTCGACTCTTTCTAAGAGATGATGCAAATTATATTACTTGGAAAGAAAAATTTCTTGCTGGCTTACCTACTCTCTTAGCAGAAAAGGTAAGAAATTCAATTAAAGTCCTTTATGATAACTGTATTCCCTATGACGAGCTTACATATGGTGAGTTAGTCAATTTTGTCAATAAAGAAGGATTAAAAATCTACCAAGATTTGAAATTACAAAAACGCCTGAAATGGGAGCTTAGAAAGTCTAAGCAAGAATTAGGTAGTTTTTGTAAGCAATTCAATTATGACCCCTTCAAATCTTCTCCCTCCAAAGACTGTAATTGTAAGTGCTCTTCGAGACCTTACAAAAAATATTACAAATTCAAAAGTCATAAAAAGCCTATTTCCAATTTTAGAGAAAATTTTTATAAGAAACCTTCGAGGCCTTATAGAAAGCCAAATTCTCTAAAAAGAAAGAATTCCCAAAATCCAAAACTCCTTTCAATTACAAAGAAGCTACATGTTACCAATATGGAAAGAAAGTCCATACTGCAAAATACTACAGGATGAGCAAAAAACTTCACGAGCTTGATCTCGATAAAGAAGTCCTTTATAAAATATCCTCTCTTCTTATTGAGTCTTCTGTACTGAGTCTTCCATGTATGGAAATAGTGAGCCTCTCCAAGTTGACGAGTTAATTGACTGTGACGCCTCTACTTCTTCCCATAGTGATTCTGATTCAGAATCCTATTTAAAAAAAGTCAATGTTTTGACTAAAGACCAAGAAACATTTCTTGAATTAGTCAAACATATTTCTGAACCTACCCTCCAAAGAGAATATCTTGATAAACTCTTAAAGACCCTTTACCATAAACCCGAACCTTCTAAAGTTTTTATTGTAAAAAAGCATGCATATGATCTTACTCAGATTTTGGAAAAGAAAAAGCATTCAAAATCATTTGTTCCTTCTGTTCAAGATCTTCAAAAAGAGATTAAAGACATTAAAATTGAAATAAAAGTGTTGAAAGAAAACAGAAAAATGATTCTGAAATCATTCAACTTCTTTTACAAAAACAACTTCAAGACAATTCTAATAAAGAATCCCAATCTAGTGATAATGATAATGAAAATCCAAATCTTGAAAACATTGAGTAAATACCCAATGATTTTCTTTTTGTTTTAAAGCAAATAACAATGAGAAAATATTTAATCAAAATCACTTTGATTTTTTCTAAAAATTTTCAAACTGACACCATTACCTTATTTGACACTGGTGCTTATTTAAATTATATTAAAGAAGAAATTGTCCCCAGCGAGTTTCATGAAAAAACAAAAGAAAAATTTTCTGTCGCCAATAATTCAAAATTAAAAATTACCTCCAAGGCTGAAGCCTTTATTCTTTTGATTTTAAAACTTCTTTCCTTTTAACAAATGATATCCATTATACTTTTATATTAGGAACACCCTTCATAAATCTAATTACCCCATATACTGTCAATTATGATAGTATATCTTTTAAAGCTAGAAATAAAAAATTTATTTTTCCTTTCATTGAAAAACCAAAAACAAGAAATTTAAATATTGTTAAAGTATGTTATGTTTACCAAAACTAAATAAATGTTTTATTAAAATCAAGACAAAATGACTTGATTTGTTTAAAGAAGGATTTAAATTTACAAAGAATTGAAACCCAATTACAAAATAACTTTATAAAAAGAAAAATTCTGATTTTAAACAACTCATTGAACAAGAAATCTGTGCCGATTTACCAACTGCTTTTTTGGAATCGAAAACAACATTTGGTAGATTTGCTTATGAAAATTCTTTTAACGAAAGACAAATACCCACTAAAGCCCGTCCTATTCAAATGAATATGGAACTTGAACAACACTATAAAAGCGAAATTAAAGACTTAGAAGCCAAACGTTTAATTGTTACATCAAGATCACCTTGATGTTGTGCCGCTTTTTATGTCAACAAAAATTCCGAAATAGAAAGAGATACACCAAGACTTGTCATAAATTATAAACCTTTAAATAAAGCATTAAAATGGATTTGTTACCCAATACCTAATAAAAAATATTTGCTCCAAAAACTTCATTCTGCTTTCATATTTTCAAAATTTGATATGAAATCTGGTTTTCGGCAAATTCAAATTCACCCTAAAGACCGGTGTAAAACTGCTTTTACTGTTCCATTTGGATAGTACGAGTGGACTGTTATGACATTCGATTTAAAGAATACACCTTCAGAATTTCAAAGAATCATGAATGATATCTGTAATCCATTTTCTGAATTTTGCATTGTTTATATTGATGATGTATTGATTTTTTCACAGTCAATAGATCAACATTTCAAACATTTAAAGACTTTTTATCTAACAACCAGAAAAGCTGGTTTAGCTATTTCTTCTTTAAAAATTACTTTATCAGATTCCTTGGTCATTATATTTCAAAGGGAACTATCACTCCCATTGAAAAATCTTTATCTTTCACTGATAAGTTTCCTGATAAGATTTTGGATAAAATCCAACTACAAAGATTTTTGGGAAGTCTAAATTATGTTCTTAATTTCTGTCCTAACATAAATAGAATAGCAAAACCATTGCATGATAGGTTAAAAAAGAATCATGTTGCATAGTCAGAATATCATACCCAAATAGTAAAGCATATAAAGAGTTTAGTTTAAGAAATTCCGTGTTTATACTAAGCTAATCCCACATTGCCTAAAATTGTTGAAACTGGTGCATTAAACTTAGGCTATGGTAGTATTTTAAAGCAAATGAAACATGATAAATAACAAATAGTACAATATGTTTCTGCACATTGGAATGATTGTAAAAGAACTATTCTACTATTAAAAAAGAAATTTTATCTATTGTTTTATGTATTTCAAAATTTTAAAGTGATTTATTAAATCAAAAATTCTTACTCCACATTAATTGTCAAGCTGCAAAACATGTTTTAGAAAAAGATGTTCAAAACATTGCATCAACACAGATTTTTGCACGATGGCAAGCAATTTTAAGTGTTTTTGGTTTTGATATTGAATTTATTAAAGGTGACAAAAATTATGTTTCGGACTTTCTAACCCGGGAATTTCTCCAAAACAGATAAAATGCCGCCCAAAAATAAAGACAAAGGGAAAGGGATCCTCAAAGACCCTGTATCCCAGACACCTCCTAAAGCTCCCTTTTTCTTCTTCCCCTAAAGAAAAACTACTGTCTTCAGCAATGCCAATCAAATCCTGGATTGACATGATTGAAGATGATGAAGCCAAAGTTAAAGCCCAGGCCTCCCAGGATCAGGTAAATGAATTGATGAAATCCATTACTAAATCCCCTGAGCTTTTGCTCGCTATACAAAATTTTTCTCAAAGTCAAATTTCTTCTAAAAAAAATCTTGATTTAGAAAAACTTATTTCTAAAGAAATTTCAAAACTTTCTTTATTTAAAGAAATTATTTTCCCTGAAAGCTTTTCTTCCCAAGTTGTGGTCTCACAATCTAAACTTTCTCAAAAGTCGGATTGGCATCATAAACCCTATTCTCAAAATGTTTTAACTATGGAAGATGAGTTTTATAATTCTGATCCATTCAAGCAATCTCAAAGTTTTTCCCAAAAGGATGGTTCTTCAAACCATGGGATCTTACAAAGCCCCAATCTTATTATCAAAGTATTCTTGAAGCCACTGGGTCAGTTAAATTCAAACATTTCTTTCACAGTGAGTCTCATTCTGAGCCGGCTTACTCCGCGGCCACTATTTTAAATGTTATTAGCCCAATCTAGTGGGGTGATCCACTCCATAAACAAAAAGCCTTCCCCGTCAATTTTCTTTTCAAAATACCACATTGTTTATCCTATTCTTATTGGGACTACCAACAGGCGTGGTTTAATACTTTTTTCCTCCAAAACCCTAAAAAGTCCCACTTATGGTTATTTTTCTTCAATACAAAGATAACCATTCAAAGCCTTCTAAATTGGTTCCAATAATGGTGGACCTTTTTTGGGCCTAGTCCAGATATTTTAACCCCGAATGCCACCAATTGTTTTAACCTTTTTAAAGCCCATTACATTCCTTCTAAGTCCGAGAAGAGGTTTCCTCATTTTATCTGTTTTTGTACAAATTTCTTCCTTCCTTGGGTCTGGATGTGGAGTTGTCAATACCACACACAAGATACCTAGTTAATTCTTCAAAGATACTTTAAAATCAAATGGTGGTCTAAATTTGATGAAAAATCCAAATTGACAGAAGCCTTAGTCCAGTCTTGGCTTAAGTCAAAAGACCTCCTCAAGCCCAGTATTGAAGATGTTAAAGCCTATAACTCTTTCCTTGCACAACGCTCTAGAGCCCAAGCCCTTCTAGCCAGTGCAAAGACAGAATCCGAATACTTTAAAGTCATGGAGCAACTCCTCTCTACACGATCTGAGCCGTCTGTTGCAGAATCCTCTGATTAAGACGATGAAGATGAAGAGCCATTCATTTCCCTTGGAGATGAAAATGAAGATGATTGTTTTGGTATTCTCCTCCCCGTAAAGCACAATATGTAATTAAAAAAAAGTATTTTTAATATTTTCCATGTATTCTCAAAGTTTGTATTCGGGTGGTCCTTTGGACACAAATGAGAGCGCACATGTCTCTTCACCCGACCTCTGTATTCTACAAAGGCTTCTGTACAAAGCAACAGCTTCGCTACAATGAACAGTAACGCTACAGCTTCGCTACAGTGATCTGTATCATATCTGCCTCTTGTTGTATTTTCTTCTCTCTCTCTCTCTCTCCAATCAGAGTGTTATTTCTGGGATCCAGATTTAACACTGTCTATGAGCCCTAGAACAACCGTAATGTATGTTTAATTCTGCAAAACCTTGTTGCTAAGCTTGCTAAACAATTTTTAAAGACTAAAAAGAATTTTAAAGGTATATCAGCGAGAAACTCTCAACGTAAATTCCAGAGGCGAACCCGAATGAGCGTTAGTCTGGTCTGCACTGAGAGATCACAAGCCACGTACCAATAAAGCCTTAAAATTTGGAAAAAGCCGAAAAACGTCCGGTAGTTCTCAAATCTACCCTTTATCATTTCCTCAGCAGTAATCACTTCTTCAAAGCACACGTACACTTCTACGATCCCTATCAGAGCTAGGAGGATAAACGTTCAGGGAACATATGGATAGCTACAGGTATGGATTTATTGCCCCAAGCGGATCCCTGTCCTAAAGCGTCCTAAAGAATATATATATATTCTTTCTCTTTTCAATTTATTTTTTCAAGCTAATTAAGCATAAATAACATGACAAAACTATTATTAAGCTTAATTAGCTTTAAAATAAAGCCTCGAATCTTTCTTTCTCCTCATCTAATTAAAGTCGCTGCCAACGTAGCACATGATTAAGTTCATGATGTATTGAATAAACTTCACGAAACTATGAAGTAAACTCTTCAATGTCTAATTTTAACATGAAATTTTAGTCCATTTCATTTTAGAAAGTATATGGTACTTTTGATTCTTTCATCAAACCTACATTATAGGAGATATTCTTTTAAAAGCAGGGATTCAATTATAAACCGATCTTTTTTTAAAAAAGTTTGATTATATATATATATATATGAGTAGTTTTCTGGTCATAGTTTTAAAGTGTGGGAAAATTCAAGAAAATTTTAAAATCACAAGGTTTTAAAGATCGACAGTTTTAAGCCTTTAAAATCATGTGATTTTAAAAGTTTCCCGCACTTTCCGACACTTTAAAATTCCTAACTGTAACATTTATATATATATATATATATATCATACTTTTTTGTTACAAGATTGTCTAAAATTAGTATTTTTTAATGAAATGCGAATGAATAGTGATAACAAGTTAATTGGATTAAAAAATGATTAAATTTAGATAAAAAATCAAAAAAATTAGCTAATATAAAAGAAAAATATTAAATTTCTTGAACTGAATGAAGATCATTGGGTAATAAATGCAAATATGGCAAGAATCAAGTCTTTTTAGTATGGCATCACTACAAGAAGAAAGAGATTCCACAACGTGTAATGTATATTCTTACAAACCTTCGACAAAGTTCGACTGCACCTTTGAACGTTGACGTTGTCTTACGTGAAGCTGTCTCTAACAATATTTCAAGTGCATTGTGAAAAATCTCTTACCCCGTTGGTGAAATATATTTAATCACACTCAATAAATGTAGTTAAAACCTTAGTTTACTTTTTATTTTCAGCGACATTCATATGCAACCTGCGAGTAACATTTTGCTTAAAGGAAAAAAAAAATGTGTATACATTTTAATTGCAAGCTCTGCAAATGTATTAATATAAAAATTAACAAAAAATAATAATATTTTGATACAAAAGAATATTCTAGTAACATCTTCATGTAATTGTCAATTTGTATAATTATTTATTTATAAGAATCTAATAATACAATATAGTAATTCGTCTATTATTCTCTTCTTTCTTGATGGCAAGTTGCCATATTAGCAAAAACTCTAACTAAATCCAATTCTTCAATCTCTTCATCATAGAATTAGCGATAAACCTCAAATTATCACAAAAACAACTCCTGCACAAGCAAAGACCAAAATTCATTAAAAAAAAGAACAACTTAAGACAAGCAACTAATAGAAAGACAACCAGCGAAGGATAATACAGAGATGAATAAGAATCTACAACAACTTATCTCAAGATGCATTACCTCTCTGTTAGTGCAAGAATAACTCGACCATTAATTTTAGCCGTTAATTAGTTAGCATATTTCCTTCATTAAATATTAACTTTACATATTTGTCATTTCCTTGTTTGTCATTTGATTGTTATGACTCCCATCTTTTGTGATTCTACCATATGCATTTTGATCAATCTAGCAAATTTTTCACAATCAACAAAAAGATGATGGCTTGCCATAACCTGCTAATAATTATTTTTAACTATTTTTTAAAGAACCATTAGATGTCAAAGAACTTTTTTGAATCCCGGAATTGAAACTATAAGAAATTAATTTGAAAAGCGAGGCAATAATCTGTTCTTATCTAAGAAAATAATCTCACAATCTGGCATAAATATGATTTAGAAAAAACAGGTAATTGAGTAAAAATGACATGTCATTTAGCATTACCATCGACTCAAATTACAATAACAAAGAAAGTAATTGATAAAAACTCACTTCATGCTACTACTCTTCATTCCTTCGCTATCAGCTTGTGCTTCCACTAGCTGATTGCAATATGCATCTAGAGAAAAGAACAAAATTCAAAATGACGATAACATAAAAACTTGGGATTCTCTCCACCAAAATATTATTTGAAGACTCAAAAAGGGAAAAGAATTTTAATTTTTAAGTCTAGAGTCTCGAACTAAAATTTAACACAAAATGAGAACACATAAAAACATATATTAAAGAATGAATGTGAAAGAATAACATTTCGGTGCCATTAAAGCGAATTTTACAAAACCTGAATCATCTAGTTGGAAAACAAAATTTCAAAGACTATTGAAAGAACCAAACTTCCATTTCAAAAACACAAAAAAAAAAAAAGGAAACTAAAGCACAAGCAAAATCAATTAGCGTAACAATTATCGTGCATTCATTCAGTGATGTGTTTTTTGGTACTTCCATCTCGGGGATGGCTCTCGTGTTGACTGTCGGCGATGGAGCCATCGCCTATGTTGCCTGCGGGTGATAGTTGCGTTGGTTGGTTGCAGGCAATAATAGGCCTATCGCCCGAGTGCATCCTTGGCGACATGCGCGATAGATAGGCCCATTGTCCGAGCGATGGCCCACTGTTGCCAAAATCTTTGTTTTTAGGCAAAATCAATTTTTTTTTTTTAAGTTTGATACTGAGAAACTTTTATATTTTCTAAGATTCCTACTGTAAACTGCCTGAAATTTAGTTAATATTAAAAAATTTTACTCTTGAAAAAGCAACCCAAAGTAAAATAATTTTATGTGGCATTTTATCAAACATTTAGTCTGCACTATATGTTTGCACTATCTTTTTAACAAAGAATTTTTTCCAAATTCACCTAACAACTCCACTATCCTTAACAGCTAAAAACAAACTTTCCAACTCTACACAACTATCAATAAACTCCCACAACAATTCAATCACAACTCCACCTAACACAACCATTTAGTTCAATAAACAAAAATGTATTAAAATGAGATTAGAAATCCTCTCTAAAATTCGAGATTGATATATGCTTCGTGATTGAGCTTGATGAGCCAAAACACTTTTTTTTTTGTTTTGCTACAGAGGTTGATGTAGACAATGAAAATAAAATGTAAGAACTTGAACTGAAAATTGATGTTAAGAGTTTTCAACGTTGATGCTCTCTGAGAGGCAAGGGTATTGATGTCCAAAAGTCATGTGTTGGTTATTAAAGTATGATAGTTATGAGTGTGGTCATTTAGGTAATTTTATTTTTTTGATACACTAATATATTATAATAAGAATTCTATTGATATTTACAAGGGTAGGGCTATATGCACTCTAAAAATTACTCTAAACACTCATATTTTTATAAAAAAAATTATTACAAACATACTCATGATATAAATTATTATTAAGGACACTTTATTATAAGCATATATAATATTATTATTATGAACACTCGTTTAGGGCACTAAAATTAATATTTAGTTTTCTTACCATTTTAAACCCGTAAATTTTTTTCTTTCAAATACTTGAAAGAAATATTTAAAGAGGAAATTCAATATATGAAGATTTTAACTTTAATTAGGTATGTGTGATCCTTTTGAATTTTTAGTTTACAACATAAAGAATTTTAACAAACTCTGAATCATTCTTCCTTTGCTTCTGAATTTTCTTACATTCAATTGGAGATGGAAATGGCCTCGCAGCTGTGGTGAAGAAGATCGTCATAAGGGTCCTTCTGCCAAGCACCTACTCTTACTCATTCTTTCTTATCCCTCTCTTTTAGAACATGATTACTAAAATTTAAGCACTTAATATTTAATTATTAAAAGAAAAACCATGCAACGTAGAAACATGGGGCCGACGTATCACATATGCTATGAGAAGTCAGAACATGATTACTTTGTCTTTGATCATGATCTTTTAGTTGTTCCAGGTATTGTGCTTATAATCTTTTATTAGTTTATTAATTTTGTGGAGTTGCAGGTATTGTGCTTACAATCATGGACGACTTATCACGTATGAGGGTTATTAGTTTATTAATTTTGTGGAGTTGTAAATGCTTGAGAATTGAAATTTTTGGATTTTGTATAGTATTTTTATGAGTGTGTAGAGTAAATAAAGATAATTAATTCAAGAATGATAAAGTGAGGACTTTCTTGACATTTTAAAGAGTGTATAAAGTGTCATTAAAAAAAAAGTATACAAAGTATAATTTATTTTTTGTGAATTAATAGATGAGTGTATATAGTAATAGAGTATTGAGAGTAATTTATAGAGTGTATATAGCCCCACCCTATTTACAATTAAAAATCAATCAAGAATCTCATAATAGCGGAGGATGTCTATTATACTCCAAAACCCAAATTTCTACTTCTACCTCACATAATAAAAAGAAATATTTATTCCATCTGAAATTAGAGGAGAAAATTATTACTGGGACTCGAACCCATACACTGAAAGAACTTTGAGTGCATGGGTGGCAAACGGACTACGAGCCCATTAATTTGGTTATTTAGGTAATTAAAAAGTGCAAGGTGGTTATTTGGGTAAATTTTCCAAAATTCTTAACCTTCTTGTGATATATGCTGCCATTAACTGAGAGTCTAGTTTATGCTTTTGTAAAGTATTTTTGTCCACACTCTAATTAACTGCTCTAGATATTTATGAATTGCACATATGATATGAATCAATATTAATGTATATGGCAAGAATCATAACCAATATTGAGTTCATATGTAAATGTCGAAAATGAACACTGATTTATAGTAATTCTTAGTTTCCTTTATTGTCTTTTGTTCTTTTTATAATGAAGCCTTAAATGTAATTGTTTGGAATGAGTAAGTGTAGAATACATTTTTCCTCACATTTCATCTGTTTCTATTAGTTTTGGAACATATCTACCTTCAACCAGTTATGGATATAAATCATTATTTAGATATAAATCATTATTTATAGAGAAATTATCATTTGTATACCATTAGTTTACTCCATTATTAAGAATACTACAACACTTTGAGGGTGTATCAATCATCCATCCTAAGTTGACAAAATGTATCAGTTGGCCACCAAACTATTAGTTGCCGTTTAAGTATGATGACGTCAAAAGGGTAATTTGGTCTTTTTATATGATATAAGTGATAATTTAAGGGTATACAAGTGATAAAAAGATAATTTAAGGGTATGCAAGTGATAATTTTTAAGGGTAAAATCGTCAATTTACTGTAACTCCGTTAATTTTTAAACAGTAACTAACGATTTAGTGGTCGGCTGATACATTTTGTCAACTAAGGGTGGACGATTGATACACCCTTAAAGTGTTGTAATATTTTTGATAATAGAGCAAATATAGGGTATATAAATAATAATTTTTCTTATTTATATCATGGTATGGCCCATATTTTTATTCATATTTCTAAACATATTTATTCTACTAATATATATTTAGCCCCCACCAATTGTTCCGGATGTTTGTTTAGTCCCCTGGGTAGACTTGAATTAACTAGCGCCACAACAATACTGGTTGACACGATCAAGGCTACTTCTTGAGTGGCTTGGTTTTTTGGAGTTTATTTCACTATTTCATCAATCTACTATGTAGTTTTTTAAAGCCTTTAGGTTGAATTCTTTAAGATTTGTCATTAGTAATGATACTAACGTGGCTTTTACCTTTCTTAATTTTTTTTTCCTAGTAGTCTCTTTGACTTGTATTAGATCAAACTTTTAGTGTTTGATTCCTCTCGTAATAACAATATTTCAGGGGGATAATGATACTAATTGAAATTTAGCTCATTTCTTTAAAAATTTTATATTTGACTCTGTTACTTTATATATATTCTTTTAATCGGGCCTTCTTATATTTTTGTTTTTTTAACATCGATAAAACCAGAATTTTTGTTCCCATTCTGCCTAATAATTTATTAAGAAAAGAATCTGTAAGGTAGATCTTTATTAAAATGTTATCGGACTCGATTAAAATTTTACCTTTCCTAAGTAGCTCTTTATTAAATTTTAACCAGAATTAAAATTTTTCTGGTTAGTTGCGAATCAGGAAAATTTCCTGTCGATCCAATTAGGTTATCCTTGGATCGGGTTGGTGACCTCACCCTCACCTTTGTCATTGCCCAAAAACCATTCAGTCCAAGGGCACGCCGGCACCACCACCATCCGCCACGATGCCACCAGCAATAAGGAGCTCGACACGCCACTATCGTCTTCGTCAGCTCAGCCCTCCATTTTCATGGCATTTCAATTACTTTTTACTGATTAGTTAATAATGTTCAATATTGTTTAAGGATGTATTATATCTTGTTCAGTCATGAAAATCTTTAAGTTTGATCCCATTTGCAAGTTTCCCACCAAAATGTAAAGCATGTGAGCAAGTCCAAGTTCTGGTTTAAAGCAGTTTGTTGGATCTATTTCCATTGCATAATTATTAATGATAATTTTGGTTTTAGTCCTTCAATCACTTTGTGGCAATTTCTTTTGATAAGTGCTTTCAAGTAATGAAGCTTTTGAATGTCTGATTCTTCAACTATGTTGCTGACATCTCACTAGCTTACAAAGAATCTAATCCGAATTCATCCGAATAATCGGATGATTTTATCTTATCTGATTACAATCAGAACTCGATTTGAACCAAACTCCATCCGAATTTTTAAACTGATCCAATTAAAATTGGATTTAAACTTTTACTTTTCCGTCAACTGATTATTAATTGTGGACTCTGAATTTTCTAGCTCTGGAGCTTTGTGTTGACACATGGCGTGGTACATTCAACATCATAAGTAAATAATGCAAATATATCGACAAACATCCTATAATTTATTAACGTGCGCATATTTATCAAAAAATTTACACCAATAACCATAAAAGTTTTTATTGTTTCCATCTTAACCCCCAAACAAATTTATATCAACATTAGGTATAAAAAAAGCCTTTAAAACCAAAATACCCCCTCTCATCTCTCCCCCAACAATCTCTCTTTCACTCATCTCTCCTAAACCGAAGAAACTCTCATAGTCGGTGGCAACATCAACCCTCGTCGGCGACAACTCCATCCCTCATCGGCGTCCGATCTACCATCTACAACCTTCAACAAAACCTAGGTTAGCCATTTTATTTATATTTCATTAATTTAAAATGAAATTTGAGAATAATAGTGGTTGTAATTTTAGAATAATGGTGGTAGTGGTGGTGTTTGTGGTGGTTGTTGTTGTTTTGGGAGTGTAGAACCGCTACCCAGCGAAGGGCGCTAGAGCGCGCGCGCTACCTCGCGCCCGTGCTGACACACCAAATTACAGTGGGTTTAATATTTTTTTCTGTCAAGTCAATTTATTTTATTTTTGTTGTAAATGCAATGTAATAATATTATAAATATTATAGATACATGGCGAAATCAGAATCATCGGATATCGAAGTAGGCAGGATGTATTTTCATTATGTCGATCAATTTTCGGGTCGAATTTCAAGCATGTGTAATTTATCTTCAGTCGTAAAAGTCATCGAGGAAAAATTAACAAAGCGGCAGTTGAATCTGTTTAAGAAGGATATATTTGGGCATTTATTGGAGTGTCGAAACTTTTCATTTAGTGGGGTAATTTTGCACAATCTTTTACTGAGGCAAGTGGCCCATGAAGAAGATAGCCGTGAGGATCATTTATGGTTTCAAATTGGTGAGCATTTGATTCACTTGTCATTGTAGAATGATGCCTGGTTACTGGACTTTCAATGGTGTTGATACCGAACTAAGAAATAAAAAAATGGTGCATAGGTTATGGAATACGTATTTTGGTGCTATGCATCGCAAGATTAATATTAAGGAATTCGATGCATTATTTAAGAAGTTGAAATAAACAATATGGATGCATTAAACATTGCGCTCCTTTATTTTGTGGACAGAGTACTAAATGCAAGAAAAAATCATTGTTAAATCAATTTTGATTAGCTTAATGAAATAGATGATATAGAGTACTACAGAAATCGGCCATGGGGTTTTTTGGCATGGGAAATGATGCATGAGAGTCTTGACGATGCACTGTTCGAGAAAGACGAGAAATTTAAGAAGACTCGATTGAAAAACCCAGATCGTAACATTGAAAAGTACAATGTTTACGGCTTTGCGTCCGGGGTTCAGGTGTGTTGTTTTCTTTATTAATAAGTTTTATAGTATTAAATATTTGATAGTTGTTTTAATAGATTTTTCACTTTGGTTGTTGCAGGCTTCAATTTACGAAGCGATCGGAGGTTTGCCGTCAACATGGGTCGTGAAAACGAAGAAGAAGATTTCCCACATCATGCAATGGAAGCCCATGGCATCTTCGAGAATCAACTTTGCTGAGGTTTATTCGTTCTTCAATGACAAATCTCGTCTTGTAAGTTATATGTATTAGTTATTTTTTTAACTTTACTAAATTTAAGTTATGTAAACTTTCTTAAAATTTTGGATTGAATTTATAGCAGGGGGATGTTTTATAAACCCTTGAGCCAAATTCAAAAGAGAGTAGCAGAAAATATTGGCTCATGGTGAAGGATTACATGCCAAGCATTTCAGTCTGGGTTCATAAGGTCGGTATCCTCTAAGTACTATAAATCTTTTAATCGAAATTTTTAACTTTTTATTTACTAATTTTAAATGATACTTTATACAGTACCAACCCTCAATCAACGTGATGCCATTCGTTACAAGGCAATCAGATGAGTATGATGACATATCAAACCCAACACCAGAATAGCGTCATGACACTTCTGAGGATGAAGTGGCTGTTGATGACTACCAGGAGCAAACAAATAACTCTGATGACGCACATGATTATGAGGTTATAAATAATATACGATATTCTTTCTCTATAAATCATTATTATTTTACTGTTATTCTAAAGTTTTACAGAGAAATATCTCTTGTTAACAATCCTGAATGGATTAGGACCAGGATATCGTGATTGTTACATTCATTACTGGTTCTAAAATAGAGTTTGATGATGCTTATGCATTATTACTTACACATGAGACCAGATTAGAGCAAGAACATGATGATAAATGTGTGTTCAATGCAAACTATGCATATATTAAAGCATATTATCCAAAGGCATTCTATGCTCATCTCAGGGTGTTGAGTGTTAGAAAGTGTATATTTATAAAGAAGAAAATCATCATTTTATACTTTAAGTCTCACTAACATCACTATTTTTATGTATTTAAGTCTCTTGTGATTTAATTATGTGTGTTATATTATAATTAAGCATTTTATGAATTTTAGGGACATCATGGTCATTTCACAATGAACGAGAAATCAGATAGCAAAACAGACATCATTTTTGAACTCAAGACAGTCGAAAACCTTAGGAGGAGTATAAAAGAAAAAATTGCATTGTTCATATGTACGGTACTGTCTATGTTACTATTCACGATACTCTTCACATATACAGACCGATGACATAGCATTGACTGATGAGGTTTCACGATTCTATTAGACTAAAATTCTAATGTACTGTTGATCGGTGACGTGGCAGCATATTAGTGGACCAAAAATCGTGCATACGATACATGCATATGCACGTGATTATTTACAACCAAACTGTGTCACTATTCAAACTGCGTGGTCAAACCGCGTCACTATTCAAAACGTGTGGTTAAACTATGTATTGTTGACACATGGCGCAATCCTGAGCGTTCAAATTATTTTTAATCCAATGGTCATGGTTTACTCAGTGTATCTATAAAAAAGGAGCTCTCCCCTTAATTTGACATCCCTAAATTCATTTTTGAGTTCTATTTTAATTCTTTATTCATCTTATATTTTCTACGTATTTAAATAAATTCTCATTTTACCCCTAGTTCAATTATGAATAGCTAATTTTTTTTCAAGTGTGGGTTAAATGTGAAGTCTCAACATGTGCCATAGGTTTTATTTGGTAAATTTACTTTCTCTTCCCATCTAATTATTATGGATGTTTTGACTTTTCGTCAACAAATAGTAATAATCTTGTCTAGATACCGCACTGGTTTAATTGGCATTAATAATTAATATTTAACACATAGTGTATGGTAATGTAAATCCATAATTATTATTTAGCACGATAAGCCCTTAGCACCATATTGATTAGAGTATAGTTCATGAGAAGTGGAAATCTCCCTTATGATTTAATTGGCATTAATAATTAATATTTAACACATAGTGTATGGTAATGTAGATCCAGATACCTAAATACTTCATTTTAATAGATTTCGCTTTAATTTTTTCCCGCCATTATAATTTAAATTTTAGAATATTCCAAATCATTTTCACTACAACTACAACTACCTTATAGAAAATTAATTCTACACATAATTAAAATCTACCTCCTCGTGAGATCGACACTCGTCACTATTAATCTATTCTATAATAGATTCGTGCACTTGCGAGTTTGATAAAATATTTACAACATAGGGGTAATTTTAGAGAGTAATGATACAGCCATAAATTCTTGTACAAACTTATTTTGTACAAACTGATGTGGCATTAATTCATTGGTTGAATTAAATATCACTTGTCCCACATGATTTGTTTTATTAATTTATATTTTCATTCAACCAATGAATTAATGCCACGTCAGTTTATACAAAATAAGTTTGTTCAAGAGTTTGTGGATGTATCATTACTCAATTTTAGAATGGGAGGATATAATGGTGGTAACTATGGGAATTTTGATGGTAGAAATAACTATTTTAGCTGAGGTGACATCAATTATCCAATGAGAATGCATAATGGAAATTTAAGAAGTAGATATGGCAGGGGACATTCATTTGCACCAAACATCAATCCTAATTCTTTTCAAACAACCAGAATTCCATTTTAGTTTATTAGAAATGGATTTACTGGTGTTAATGGATCACAAACAATTCCTGGTACTGGAGAAGAAATGACCTATCAGATTTGTTTTAAGCCTGGTCATACTGCTCACATTTGTTATGAAGAGTATGACAACTTCAACTATGCACTACCAAATTTTTATAAAACTTCTAGAGTTAATAATTACTCTGGAATTGATGCTTGTGCACCTGGAGCTGCCTTTGTAGCCAATTATGAATGAATCATTGATGATGGTTGGTACTTAGACAGTGGAGTAACTCATCATTTGACAAATAGCATGGAGAATATAAAGGTACTGATATACTCATTATTGGTAATGGTAAAGGCTTACCTATCTCTCATGTTGGGCATATATTTCTGACACTTAGTGCTTCAAATCACACGCCTACACTAACTACTATATCACTTAAAGATATGTTGCTAGTCCCTGCAATCACTAAAAGTCTGTTAAGCATTTCAAAACTCACATATGATTACCCTCTCTCTGTGAAATATATGCCTTGTGAAGGATATGAAGGGGCAGGTTCTTCTGCAAAGCCTTGCTGAGAAAGGTCTTTACAAGTTGTTACTGAAATCTAATTGTCTATCCTCATCATATATCTCTTATCTATCTTTTCTTCAGCTGAATAAACCAAGTTCTACTTTGTTATTTTCAAATGTGTCATCCATATCTCAGAAATGTAATGCTTTTATCAAACATGTTATCACTCTATTTCAAATAATTGTAACCAATAATCTTATAAGATAACTTTGTTACATAAAAGGTTTGGACATCTAAATCCAATGATATTGATGCATTTACTTAAAAATTATAAGAAAATTAAAGTCTCTCAAAGGGATTATCTTATCATCTATGTCATTATTGTGTAAAGCCTGTCAATTAGGAAAAATTCACAAACAACATTTTCCAACAACTGAAACCAAAACAACAAAAGTGTTCAACTGATACACACTGATCTTTAGGAATCCTCACCAATTGTTTCCAGAAATGGATTCAAATATTATATTAGTTTTGTTGATGATTATAGTAGATACACTTGGATCTTTTCATTAAAAATCAAATTAGAAGCATTTGAAGTGTTCAAACTATTTAAGCTTTAAGTAGAAAACCAGTTCAACACAATAGCTAAGATGTTACAATGACCGGGGGGGAATATAGAACATTTACTGATTTGCTAAACCAAAATAGGATCATTTTTAGACACTCATGTCCATATACTCATCATCAAAATGGTTTGGTAAAAAGAAAGCGCAGACATATAGTTGAACTTGGATTAATTCTCTTAGTTCAAGTTAGTCTTCCTTTCAAATTTTGGTGGGATGTTGTTCACGCAACAGTTTTTCACATAAATAGACTCCCAACACCTTTACTGAAATTTTCATCTCCTAATGAAAAGTTGTTTTGACATAAACCAGATAATCACTTTTTGAAATGCTTTGGTTGCCTTAGCTATCCATACTTAAGAGACTTTAACAAAAATAAGTTTGATTTTCATACAAGTAAATGCATCTTCATTGGTTACAGTTCAACCTATAAAGGTTACAAGTATCTAACAAGTTCATGCAAAGTTTTTATACTCAGACATGTTGTATTTGATGAAAACGTGTTTCCATATTCAACAAAACCTAAAGCACTAGTGTTAAACTTTTCTCAATATCAAATATATTACCTTTCCACATTACCTTTACTGATTGGTAGCTTTAAAGATATCTACTCAATATAATCAGCAGAGAATCAACAAATACCTTATATGTCAACACAAGCAGATACTCTACATCAACAAGAGCATTCCAAAAATTCTTTATCTATATCATCTTGTTAGAGTGCAATTTATGCACTAGTTTTACATTGTTTACTTCCCTTAATATCGATGTTTTGCACTTAATAATAGTGATTTACTTGTGTTTATTTTTATAGGTGCAATTTTATTGATTGGTTCTAAAATTGCGCTACAAGATGATGTTGAAAGATGATTATTTTCCTGAAGAAATTATGAGTTTAAAAAGAACTTTGTCGATAATGCGTGGGCGTGTGCTGTCAACTAAGGGCCTGCAATTTTTATTTTAACGTATTTTCTCTTTTTGGTTATTTTTATAATTTTGAATTTAATATTTAGATAATATTTTAGATATTAGCATTTATTTTTGAAAAAACTCTATAAGAGAGAAGAGACGTGAAAAACAAAGGAGATGAGATTTTTAAAGAAAAAGAAAACCCTAAATCTAAATGTTTCTCTTCTCTCTATGAAGAATTAAACCTATTATTCTGGTTGAAGGTTAATAAAGTTTTGATTCATCATTGCTGTGAGATCTTTCTTATGCTTTAATTGTTTTATTACTTTTTGGGTATTTGTTTATTCTCTAAATTATTGTCATGATTATGTTTGTTAATTAGATAATTGACCACTATTTAATTATCAACTTAATCTATTGTCAATTAAAAGATTCATCGTATGAAGATTTTAATGTTTTTGGCAAATAGTATAACAGTGCGTTGTGTTGTGAGAATAAAAAATCTAATTTAAATGAATCGTCATATCCGTTTGTTGATTAGGATTTGGGTCTTTCTAGTTTTTCAAGTTGTCAATTGATTAAATCCTATGATTGTATCTAGAGTTGTCTACTGATTAGGGAAATAATCAATGGTCGTACATTGGTTATCAACTAGTTAAGGAGAGATTGGCTATTAGAGGGTCTCAGTAACTATAACCGGTCTATTCATAAGTAGTAATGATTTATATTTGAATCAATAATCAGTAGTCGAATAAAGCTGAGTTAATTCCTTCAACCAGAGCTTTTCCCAATTTGAATTTGCATTCTTGTTATTTTAGTTTGATTTTTATTATTGTCAACCATCCCCCTATTTTGCATTTTACATTTTATATTTTAAAAGGATTTAAATAATTACCGATCTTTGTGGACACGACCCTACTCAATCGCTATACACAATTTATTTAGAGTAGGTATTTATTTTTGTTGACTTCGACAACCATCACATCTTCATCCATTTACGGATTTACCTCCACAAAATCCTAACAACAAACACAACCTGAATCAAAACAAATCGTTCAACAAACCATAGAACAAAATCAAAATAGAAAACTCGCTTCACAACAACCAACTCACCAAATGATCACCAAATCAAAATCTAGTATCTTTAAACCAAAATTGTACACTGCTATTTCTATCCAATTCAGAACCCAACACAGTTCAATAAGCTCTAAATGGTCAGAATTGGTACCAAGCAATGAGAAATGAGTATGAAGCCTTAATTAGAAATGAGATTTGGTCACTAGTACCACCTTCAGTTGAATATAAAGTTGTTGGGAGTAAATGAGTATTTAGGATCAAACAAAACACTGATGGAAATATAACTAAGTACAAAATCAAACTTGTTGTAAAGGGCTTTCAACAAACAAAAGGTGTTGATTATTTTAAAACCTTTAGTCCTGTTATAAAGTCATGCACTGTGAGAATTGTACTAAGTCTAGTTATAATGAATAAATGGATGACAAGGCAAATAAATGTAAACAATGCTTTCATAAATAGAGAACTAACTAACGATGTCTAGGTGTGCCAACTTGAGGGATTTATTGATCTGTAGAGTCCAAATTTTGTGTGTAAATTGAAGAAGGCATTATACGGCCTGAAACAAGCTCCCAGAGCTTGGTATGAGAAGCTAAAAGAGTATTTGATTACAAACTGGAAGTTTTAGAACTCTAAAACTAATATTTCACTTTTCTTTAAAGAAATGCAATGATTAATGATATTGATTTTACTATATGTTGATGATATTCTAATCACTAGTCCTAACACTGAAGAGATGCAAAGATTTGTTTCCGCAAAGTTTTTACTTTAAAGGACTTGAAAAGACTATCATATTTTCTTGGAATAGAAGTCTCTTATTCGAAGGATAATATTTATTTGTCTCAAAAGAAATATATTAGAGATATGCTGAATAAAGCTAATATGCTAGAATGCAAAGGTTGTGATACTTTAATGGTGATAGGATCTAAGCTTTATAGAAAAGCTAAAGATTATCTAGGACAATATATTGAAGATGTAACAAGTTACAGAAGTATTGTCGGGGCTTGCAATATTTGGTTTTGACCAGACCAGAAATTGCATTTGCAGTACATAAACTGAGCCAGTATGCGTCAGCTCCAACACTTTAACATGGTTTAGCTTGCAAAAGAGTTCTTAAGTGTCTAAAAAAAAAATTGAAGATTTTGGTCTTAGATTTTAATTGGAGGAGAAATTAAGATCACAGGGTACACTAATGCAGACTGGGCGTGTGATGTTGATGATCGAATGTCAATAAGTGCATACTGTATTTATCTAGGAGACAATATAATATCTTGGTCATAAAAAAAGCAATCAGTTGTTACAAGATCGAGTGCAGAAAGTGTATAGAGCACTTGCCTCTGCAAGTGAAGAAATCACATGGATTCAATCCTTATTTAGTGAGCTCAAAATCATATGCACATCAATACTTACAATTTTTTGTGATAATGTCAGTGCTACAAAATTGGCAAAGAATCCAATCAATCACTCACAAACCAAGCATATTGAGTTCGACATGCATTTTATAAGAGATAAGGTACTTGCAAAGGAGCTTGAGATCAGCTATATTCCAAGTAATGAACAAGTTGCAGATATTCTAACAAAGCCTTTTACTTTCATTCACTTCAGCTACTTCAGAAGCAAACTCAATGTGCATCAATGTCCCTTGAGTTCGAGGGGGGCTGTTAAAGAAGCACACTGAGCACGTGTGAACTAAGAGGAGCTACATGATAAGCATGTGTGAGCTAAAGTCCAATCAGCATTGTTAGTTAAGTAGTATATGCTAGCTCAGCCAATTAGTTAAGCATGCCTTTAATTCTGTTATAGTTGTTAACCTTGCTTTAATTCTGTTTTCATGTTGTAAGCAACATGTATAAATACTATGTTGATCATCATTTGTGTAAAGTGAAAATAATAGAAATCCAAAATATTCCAATTTCATTTTCTCATGAATTTTTTGAGCTTCCAAACAAAATTATCAGTCCAATTTTAAGCTTATCAACATTACACAATCAACAAGAATGACACAATAGAAATACTATATTCTTAAGGATAGCTAACATGTGTACTAAAAAAAATATGGTCTCCTCATGGAAACATATATATTATGTTGCAAAGATACAATTAATTTAGAAAAGACTTTGACATAGAAGCTGCAAGTAATCTAATCTACCCCTGTAATTTTAGGCCATTTATTATAGATATGGGCATGTCCTATTTTTTATTATACATTACATTCTAAATGAATAGAGACCATCTCTGGTGAGACAGTATCAGTAAATCTTCTTCAAATTTACGTAATTAATTGGGAAAAAGAAATTTCTTCGTTACTTATGAAGATTTTCGAACCTAATGCACAAAGCCTCTTTATTTCTAAAAGACTCTACTTAGACAGGACAAAATTACACCATTTATCTAGTCACAAGTGAAACAAGATAAACTATGATTGCATATTTTCATGTTAAAATTAGCAAAAAGTATACTATGTCAGACCAGGATGCTAACACAGATCTGTGCAGATGATAATTGAAAAGACAGGCTGAAGGGAAACTTCAAATATGGGTACATAGTTTACTGAAGGCCCATTATCATGCACCACCTATGTAATAGATAAGTAGCTAAAAGACTTATGATATAACTAATTATAAATTATGTTATACCAACTGTAAATAGGATATTTGAATTAACATTCCAAGCACAGATGATCCAGAAAATCCTTTGTATTGATAATACGAGCACCTCAAAATAATTGCCTTTTGTTATGAGTAATAATTCAGATTCACCAAAATTCAATAATGCAGATACATACACCGGGCTTCCATTTTATCATGGTAGTACAAAAGACCTAAATGTTATATCATATCAATTTAACTTGATATTAAATAATGTAGATATATACACCAGGCTCTTGTTTGCGAATGACCCTCCTTGCAGCCGTGAGTTGGCTCTGGTAGCTCCACTCCGACAATGCCCTCTTGTGATGGAATCGAAGGGTTGGTCATTGCTCTTTCATGAGCTAGATTGCAGGGGTGCAAACCTTATTTCTAATAACACTTGTCGTGGAATAATTACTTTGCACAACAACTCATGCATCATTTAGACAACTTCTATCACAAAAGTTGTTAAGCAAGTCTATCAAACTTCTCGAACTAGCTAAGTAAATATGATTGTATAAAAGGTAGAGAGAAGAGAAAGTAATATAGCCAATGTAAAATTATATTACTTGAAAGAGAAAATAAAAGAGAGCTTTACAAGTATGCTTGTGTTGCTTGTGTGGTGTGCGTAGTGTGTACAAAATGGCAAGTGTCATACCCTATTTATAGAAGAGGCTTGCCCATTCTAGATGTCTCTATGCTAGTTACACAACTTGCACAATTTGCCTAAATATCTAAATGCTTACAAGTTTAGAAAAATATAATGAATTATAGATTTGTACAAATGCTAGTGTGCACTAAAAATTCTAAAATCGGGCCAATTTAGCACTCTTGCCTCGAGTTTGGGCGGTTAGACTTGAAAATTTGGACTGCCTGTTACTTACCGCATCTTGGCTTGTCTCTAAAAACACCTTGGTTCGCCCATTTAGCCTCCTTTACGGAAAAATTCGAGCGGACCAAGAAAATATACTCAAATTTTGGCTTGAGATTGGATCCTTTGTGACTAATCTTCTTCAATGAAGAATGTAGTCGCTTCGTTCCTTCTCCTTGTTTAACTTCACTGTGATACAATCGCATAATGCCTATCTTCAACACTTAAGAAGAATGTAGTCGCTTCGTTCCTTCTCCTTGTTTAACTTCACTGTGATATAATCGCATGATGCCTATCTTCAACACTTAAGAAGAATCTAGTCGCTTCGTTCCTTCTCCTTGTTTAACTTCACTGTGATATAATCGCATAATGCCTATCTTCAACGCTTAAAGAAGAATCTAGTCGCTTCGATCCTTCTCCTTGTTTAACTTCACCGTGATATAATCGCATAATGCCTATCTTCAACACTTGACTTGTCAGGTACGTGTTTATTAAGGCAACTGGGTGATTTCTCTTATATTTCTGGAATCCATAGTCCCTTCCTTTTATTTATCTGTCAACGATTACTGATTTTGGGCTCCGAACTTCGCAGCTCTGGAGCTTTTTATTGACAGACGTCGTGGTATCTTCACCATCATAAGTAAACAACACAACTATCTCGACAACCATCCACTAGTATATTGACATCCTCATATTTATCGTTGATATTTTCTCCTCCAGCTCTATTTCATCGTGGAGATAACCGTAAAAAAGATACGTTGAATCAATTATTCAGCGTTCATGATACAAATGCAACGGGGCTTGGTTTAATTTATTACGATATTTCAAAGACAGGTTACAATTTAGGGTTTGAAAATTTGGTAAAAATATCTTCCACATTTATTATATAGCTAATTTCTGTCTCCAGCTATCTTCGCCATTTATTATTCTGATGTTCATGTCACTTTTGGTCCTAAGTGAAATTAGATCGTGTTGTGTGGCCAGGATTCAACCCTGATCCGTTTAAGAACCGAAGCACCAGGCATCCTTCTCAAATTAATTATGTAAAAAGAGAGCTCAAGATGAAGCAATCGGAAGAGTAAAGTTTTTAATGATTTCTCTTTAATTAACGTTAAGGATATCATTACTATATATATTTGCATTCGTAAATGAATCTAACATTATTACCGTTCTAATTTCTTTCTCAGGCTGCAGATATCTGGAGCAGAAAATGGTCAGCAGCCGGGCCGTGCTGACGAGAAAGATAGTCCACTGGAAAAGTTAATAGACGTTCACTCAAAAGCATTAGACGATCTGGTTAACGTGAACTCACTCTTCACAATCGCTGTGTTCATTGGCTTATCCTTCGCCTCACCAAAGCAACACAGTCTTGAAAACCGACCCGAATGCGATGCAGATCCTCTTGTGGCAAAAACACTTGTTACGTACGAAGTAATATCATTTGCTTGTTTCCTCGTATCGAGCCTGGCAGCCAAATCACTCAAAGTACTTTTGAACTTTTATAAGATCCGGGACTATATTGAACTCGTTGGAATACCGGATAAGTGCTTAAGAAAAATTATACTATCATCTACATGGAGACACACATTGTTTATGGTATCAGCTCTGGCATCAGCCTGTGGGATTATCTTTCTAACCCTGTCCATGGTTAATGTGGTACAGATAAGGCTCGGCAAGCTCTCTTGCGGCAGCGTTTATACTTTGAAATCGGTAATATCACTTACCGTATTGGTTTCTGCTGCCCTTGTGCTGCTGTATGTACCACCTGTCATCTTTGCATTTTTTGCTAGGATGAAGGAGAATTCTGACAAGAAGCAGTCAAATACGGTTTAAATTTAAGTATATAAGTCACTTTTTAATCAGGATCCGTTTTAGTTAGATGAGTATTAAGATAAAAGACAATAGCATATTAATTTGTCTTTTAATTTTAGTGCTAATTTTATTGAAAAATGAAGGATCCCTCGTTGTTAAGTTGTATATTTTTTAAGTGTTATTCATATGTTGTTGCGATAAGTAGTGATCGTGTGTCTAGGTCTTATGTAAAGTTATATATCTGGTAATTTGTCAAATACTTAAGAAGTTCTGGCATGTACTGGTAATAGTGTGTATATATCTATAATGTATATATATACCCATATATTTATGCTTTACTTGTTATTAATATTCGTTATTCTTTCCTCTCCAATGTCGATTTTTCTCTAATGATAATTAATAATTTATTATTGAGGAATTCCTCAAAGATGAAACAATCCTTACAATGGCTGTGTTTGTTGGCTTATCATTTGCTTCTTCAGACCAACAGTCTTAAAGACTAACCAGAATGTGATTTCAGATCCTGTTGTGGCAAAAACAGTCGATATTCATTATGCATGAAATCGTACTTCTTCCTGGTATCTACGGTTTTTTCTTCTGTGGTTCTATTTTGTACAACAGAGTCATCATTGCTGCATTTGCTAAAATAAGTAAGTCCTATGAAGAGCAGTCAATAGATCAAATAAAGGTGTATGCTGAAATTGTCACTGCTTAAAATCTTTATATGATGCTTCATTTCTGTACATTTGTAGTTTGCGTCTTACTCTATCCAGCAAAGTGGAATGCAATTGTTACAGATCTTTAATATGTACTATGCAATTGCTACAGTCGTTTCATTAAACTCTCTATATACTTTTCAGAAGCAAAGGACAAGTTGGCTCAATCTACAAGTTCAGACAATCCTTCCTAAAAAGAAAAAGGCCTACTAGTTTAATTCAGTCATTAAACAGAAGCACAGAAAGAAAATTGGACGGATAAATTTACAGTCTAATGGGGATTTTAGCAGTGTGAAGCTGCTATACGCTTGGCCTCAAATTGCTTCACACTTTGAACTATGTCATCGATGTTCCTCGATAAGTGATGAGAATGATTCTCCATATCTCTTAAAACCATTTCAAGTTGTTCTTGATATGCAGCAGACCGCTTTCGCTCCCGCTGTAACTCTGCTGTTAACTCCCGAATCTTTACATCTTTCTCATCCTGAGAAAAAATTCCGAAACAGAAGGTTAAAGAATAAGCATGAACAATTTTATTGCATGATACTTGAATAAGACAAGTTCCTGCCTCTAAATAATGCAATTTGATCCAAGCTAGATGGTTCCAACAATGTCATAATGGAAACAACTAATGTACACTCTTGGTTTGAAGACACTGTCATAATCAAAACAACTTGAGTATACTTTTCATTCATTAAGCAATCAACAAGAAGCACACAATAAAAATGTTATCTTCTTAGGGATGCCTAACAGATGTACTAACAAAAAATATGGTCTCATCATGGAATCAGATATGTTATGTTGCAAAGATACAATTAAACTGAAAAAGACTTTGGTTCAGAAGTTGCAAGTAATCTAATCTACCCCTGCAATTTTAGGCCATTTATTTAAGATATGGGCCAAATAGTCTACCATTTCCTTTTTTTTCTTATACATTACATTCTAAATGAATAGCAACCGTCTCAGGTCATACAGAATCAGTAAATCTTTTTCAAATCTGTGTAATTAATTGAGAAAAAAAAAATCTTTGTTTGCACAGAGCCTCTTAAATTCTAAAGGACTATGCTTATACATGGCAAAATTACACGGTTTATCCAGTCTCAAGTGAAACAAGATAAAGTGTGACTGCATATCTTCATGCTAAAATTCACAAAAAGTATACTATTTCAGATCAGGATGCTAACACAGATCTCTGCAGATGCTAATTGAAAAGAGAGACTGAAGGGAACCATCAAATATGGATACATAGTCTACTGAAGGCCCAGTATCTTGAGCCACCTGTGTAACAGGTAAATAGCTAAGAGACTCATGACATAACTAACTATAAATTATGCAATATCAGCTGTAAGTAGGATATTCGAATTAACATTCCAAGTACAGATGATCCAGAAAGTCCTCTGTATTGACAATATGAGCATCTTAGAAGAACTACCTTTTGTTATGGGTAATAATTCAGATTCATCAGAATCAAATAATGCAGATATATACATCAGACTTCCATTTTATCATGGTATTACGAAAGACATAAACGTTATATCATATCAATTTAACTTCAGGATGCATGTAGATGTAATCACAAACTTAGGTACAGTAACACAACCCTCAAACAAGTACAACCACCGGGTTCATAAATAGACAGATACAGTACATACTTGTGCAACAACTCACCGGAGTTTGAGATAGTAGCACACTTCGACGACCATTGGCAGGTATAGCTACCAGTGGGTGGTTGTGCTCCTTGACAAATCTAGTTACAACCCATTTTCCAGTTTTCTCCTTTTTCACCACTATCATTGCCTTACAACCTTCTCTGGTGACTGCTCGAGGTTTCCTATTCTCACTTCTTCGTGGTCTCAACTTGCGAAAACCCTCTTTATTACACACAAGTCGACGCCAAACAACCTTGCCATCACGCATTGATCGACGAAATGCATCAACACGCATAATGAAACCCATATGTGTGGCATATGCATCATAAAACACCTTAGCAGCCTCCTCAGATTCAAACTCCATACCCAAGTATGGTTCCCCATCCGAACTTCCTTTAGTTACAGCCATCTCTTGGTCATTCGCATTCTCCATCATTTCCTCATTCTGGCCTGTAGAAGGATTTTCATCCACTGCCAGAAAACATTGCTCAACTCACTAGATTCTACCACATACATGCACATAAAAACAGCACTTTCCTAATGCTCCCACCACTTCTAAAAAATTATAATTTAGGATAACTGATAAATCATAAAAGCAAAATCTTTGTTTCGCTGAAATCTCAAATCTTGTTTCAAACCAAAAACTATTTTTTCCTATATTTTCAAGAGCCATAGTTTCAGTTTATTACACCAAAAAGAGTAACTCAACTAAAAAGGGTTAACACTAAAATCACAATACCTCAACATAGATGTAAAAAGACCTAATGTCAACTCCAACCCAATAGGATAAACACAAATAATTCATTACCATAGCACATTCATTCAGTACAAAATTGAAACTTTATAGCCAAAGAAAAACAGCACAACTTTAATCAAAATAACCCGGTTCTCCATTGAATCAAAATAACTAAAAAGAAAAGCATGCAATTGAAACAAACACTTCAAATTCCTTCATTTCCCATATATCCAACATGCAATGATGCAAACTTTAAAAAGCTGCTGAATTTTGAAGCTTTACATTTCGTCAAACAGAATCAAATTGCTTCAATTCCTTATATGATCAATATCTACATTGAAGTATGAAACTACAAACTATTCCACTGTGATGTGCGTTCAAAAAAAAAATATCTATAATAAATATCAGAGTTAAGAAAGAATTGAGAGCAGAGATTATTAAAATGACTCACTTGATGGATACAGATCCAACTCTAAATCCAGTATTGAGACACGAAGTCACCAGCAACAGCGGTTTTGGTTTCGGGTTCAGAAAATCCCAAGTCTTTTCGCAGTTCTTTGAGTTGAGAAGAACGAGAACTGCGAAGTGCAATTGAGTCGAGGGGAAGGATTACGTGCTCCGTAGCACACGTGTTATCTCTTGCTCAGACCCAGTAATATCTTGCCACCTCAGCTTTTTAAAAAAAAATTTCCTGATTCCGCATTGTGTTCATTTGTTTATTTATTTTTTCTTCTCTTTCTTTATTATAACTGTTCACTCGAAAATTAAAAAAAAAGACTAAAAATGCTTTTTGCTCAACGTGGGATGTTTTATATATTTCTTTTTTAAAAAATTGATCATTTAATTTAAAAATTTCTATGATTTGATAAAATAATTAAGACACGAACTTTACGGTGCAAGTACAAACACACAAGACAAAATTGAGTAGAGTAGTGTGCTTGTGATTCAATTAAGCGGCGAAGCGATTATGGTCATTTCATTTTGACCGCCCTGGCCTTGTATTGCCAACGAAACCAGATTTCCGGTTCCCGTTCTCAGAGTTTGGATGTCTTCGAGATCCTGATTGAGTAAGTTTTACAGTATCTTTCATTCAGATCCTCATTTGTTATTTATTATTTTTTGTTATTATTTGCTAACGATCATAACTTTAAAATTATTCAATCTTGTAGTATCCAGAAAAAATTCGTGCTTTGTAGAAGGGAAAAAATGACTTTTTTGTAATTCTGGGTTATTTTCTTTTCCCTTTCTGGTTCTTTCATTAAGAGGTTTATCATTATTATTATTTAAGGGGAAATGCAACAGGTGTTTCTGCTTTTAAAATGCTTGAATGAGTTTTAAATTCCATTATTCTTAATTAATGGGAAAGTGAGTAATAAGTGTTTTCTGAAATTTCCCATGTTGAATGTGATTACTAGTTTATGAAAGTTGTACATTTTCATGCAAGTAAGAATTGATATGTTGAAAAGTGGGCTGGTTGAGCTATAAATTTTGGGCTTTGTGTCTGTAATTGCCGATATTCTGCAAATAAATGTTCTAAAATATATATATATATATATATTGACTTGAGTATTTTGGGTTTTTCTTTTGCAAACAGTATGTTTTTCTTAATCAAATCAATATTTCAGGGAAGTTTGGAAATTTGTGGGAAAAAAGTTGTTGCCTTATCACTTGAGAATCTATGAAACAAATGACGTGTTTCTATTCTGTCAATATTCTTGGCTCTAAAGCCTTTAGCTGTCATCTTCCTGCCCTGACCATATCCAGTTAATAAGATCTTGTTTTGGTATTGTTATGGTATCAAATCTAAAGAGCAACATTGAGTTTAGAATGGGAAATGAGAGGTCCTAATTAAGATACATTTGATGTGTATCTTAGAGATGGGAGCTACCTCCAAGGTAGTTGTGGTATGTTGTGCAATGTCAATTGTTAATCTTGCTTGTGCCTAGACTGCTGAACAGAAATTGCTCGCTGGTGCAATATATCTCCTGGCTTTGGTCAACTATGAAAAATGTTGTCATTTGCTTGATTATCAGGGATCTTATTTCCAACTTACACTCTTAATGAAGAAAACGGCTTGACAACATTAACTGCATTGTATGTTAGAATATTTTCTTAATAGTGGTTTATGAATCAAATAATATTGAAGCTCTATTACTTTTTTGAAGTTCTTATTCTTGATTAAACCAAAAGAGAACTTTATGGATTTGATAAACTTTTAGTTTTACTAAAGGATTTTGTGTTACAGTGGAATTGGATGAAGGGGCTGCAGCAGCAGACAGCTGTGTCATAGAAAAATCTGGTGAGTTAGCAGGAGATGAAATTTTAGAACCATATGTAGGTATGGAGTTTGATTCAGAAGATGCTGCCAGGAAATTCTATATGGGATATGCTAGACGGATGGGTTTTGTTGTCCGTATTATGCAACGCCGTCGTTCTCGGACTGATGGGACGACGCTTGCTCGTCGACTTGGATGTAACAAGCAAGGTTTCTCTCCTAATTCGAAGGGCACAAATGGACCTGAAAAGAAACCAAGACCAAGTGCTCGAGAAGGTTGCAAGGCAACCATCTTGGTGAAGATGGAAAAGTCAGGAAAATGGGTTGTGACAAGATTTATTAAGGATCATAATCATCCTCTGGTTGTCACTGCCAATGGCTACAGTACAGTAGTGAGTTTCTACTTTCCCACTTCTATTTATGAATTTGAGTGTCTTCAGTCTTTTTATCTACATCTTACTTAAAATTTTAAGATTATTTAGTTTCTTGATAAGTTGTTTCCTCCCACTCATCTACATAAATGTAGAGTTCATTGTGGAAGTCAGCTCTTCATTTAAGACTAGTTCTGTAAATATACATTGCATTTTTTATGATGAAAATAAGTAATGTGAACACTGTCAAAGATTTTTTCGAGGACTGTATGATGGGTGGGGATGCTACTGTAATGTGGTTGGGAGGTCCTGTGATTCTTCTCTTGGCTTCTATTAGAGACATTTAATGATTGCAAATTATTTGGTTAATATTCAAAGTAATTAGTTGATTTTGCAATGGTGGTTTTTTGGTTAATTTTTCTAGGGTGACAAGGACAAGAAAATCGAAGAGCTTACTTTGGAGTTGGAGCGGCAAGAGCAATTATGTGCGGCTTATCGAGAAAAGTTATTCAATTTTATGAATAATGTTGAGGAGCAAACTGAGGAGCTCTCCTCAAAAATACAAGTTATTGTTGATAATATTAGGAAAGTCGAATCCGAAATGTTAAAAAGTTTCCTGCAGTAGATAAACTTGACATCCAAATTGAGTGTTTATTTATCGGGAAGATTTGTGAATAACTACTTGTGATTTATAATTATAGAGCTCCAATCATGTACATTATTTGTTAGAATCAGTTTTTTTTTTTTTTTTTAACTCAAGATAGCTGATATTTGATATTCTGTAACCCAATTTTAGATTTCTTTCGTTTGGTAAAGTGGAAGCTTTATTATCCACAAGTCCACTCCCTCTCATTGATTCTTTATTTTTATTTCTTACTAGTACAGCAGTACTCGATTTCATTTTCCAAAAAGAAAGCATTGTCTTTTCAATTTTGGTCGCTCTGAAAGTGGGACATTGGGAAAACATGTCTCTCCTCTGTAGCTGTAATTTGAATCACCCCAAATGTATCATTGTCAAACACCCTAGTCAATTCTTATACGACTCATAAAATCCTATGATCGTCAATTTATTTCAAAGCCATGAAATCCTATTTCTCTAAACATGAAAAGCCGCAGTGTATGAAGAAAAGGCACAAGAAAGTAAACAAGCATTACGATAGCAAAAAAATATCGATATTGGAGATTATCAACTTAAAGTGATAACGGTACAATCATTCATTCTCAGGTTGTAGTCATTTTGACTGATATATTTGCTGCTACTTTTTTTTTGGTGTTTGGGGGGGGGGGGGTGTGGATTTCTGGTTTAATTAATATATTAGCAAATCTGTTAAAAGTCATCTATGTACAATCTAAATTTCTTGGTTGAACTAGGTTAATAATCTATTTTGTGAAATGCTGAATTTGCATATTCACTTTGGCTTGAAGTAAAATTTGTTTTTCCCCCCATATTCTTTCAGTTTAAAGCTTGGAAGTGTAGCAAATTTTTGTCACTGTGGTATGAAAATAGTAACATTTCTTTCTATGATGGCTTAGAACTAAATTATGGATTGTGGTTCGTTATTCAGTTTGTTGAAGAACATATATACTGATCTGATCTTGTCAAGAGAAGTTCAATATATATTTTTAGTATAATCATTAATTGAACTCTTTTTCTATTTTTTTTAATTTGTTTTTTTACATGGAGATTACGGTTTCAAGTATAAGATTTAAGATGGCCTTTTTCAAGAAAAAAATAAATTCGATGTTTTGAAGGACAAAAAAAAAAGTTCCAATTAAGACTAAATTTAGTGACGTGTTAAGTTATGATTGGCTAAAGTAGGCCAATAGATTTATAGGGATGTTACTTGACACATTTTTACCAACACACCCAATTGTACTGCATACCTAGTGGATTATTAAAAGTGCTCTTTGTGAAATTATTCGCTCTAGCAAATGATTGCTCTTAACATTAATTAATTATGGGAAAATGTAAGGGGTAACGAAGATTTTTTTATTCGATTCAATTCGATGGGAATTAAATAAATTTAAATTTGAAAAATTTTATTTATTTAATAAATAAGTGAATTTGATCGATTTGCTTATTAAATGAATCAAATCTGGTTTTGAGGACATTAATTCGTTTATTTATTCAGAATTTATTTAATAAATGTGTCATAAATGAATTGAATACGATCCATTCGTTTATAGTTCATTTATTATTCATTTAATTAAATTACTTATTTATCCATAAATATGTATGAAAAAATTTTAATGTTTGAAGGTTAATATAGTAATTATAAATGATAATATGTTTGTATTTTGTATGATGTTAAATTTTTAGTCTTTTTATATTTTACTTTACTTAATTTTTATTTATTAATAACATTTTTATACATGAATTAATATTAAATTTGATCCATTATGGATTCGTTATATGATAAACTAATAGTAAATAAGTCTAGATTCGATTCAATTCATTTATTAATTCTACTAAATGAATTAAACAAAATCGAATCAAATATTCATTTAATGAATAAATCAAATCCAAATCCTGAGATTTCAATTCATTTAATAACGAATTGAATCTGAAACAATAGAACTTTGACCCAATTCGTTTACTATTCAATTTAAATGCGTTTCGATTATTCATTTTGCCGCCCCTAGATAATGTTTTAAAATTGGCACTTGATACAAAATTTTTAAAATTTTAAACCTTCATGAAATCTAAATTGTTTTACAAATTATTGATATAATTTACCAACCACGTCATTCAATTTTACTTAATTGTTAATCAATCCATTCATATATACAAGAGGCAGACCCAGCAAATGCTCCTTGAAGGTTCAAGTCCATGGTGAAGAAAATAAATCTTTCAGAAATTAAGTAAAATTTTACTATATTTTGTCCTATACGGGAGTGCACAGAACTCCATTTTGTTCATGTTGATGCAGAATTCTGGTCGTTCTTTCTGCGACCAAGATCTCTGCTCGTTCAACTCAATCACGATCAGAACTTCTCCTCGCTTGATGGCTCTTCTTAATTCCCTGCATGTCATCGATCACCTGCGCTAGCCTGCGCACTTCTTCCTCCAACTGCACTGCCCGACCAGGATCTCGAGCTGCACCCTCATCCCGCTCCTGCTCGACATCGTGTAAATGTTGTCGGAGCTCTGTCTCCTCTGCATTTGCCATTTCGGCGTTCTCATCGAAATTTGGTCTTGCTGGGGATTGTTCTTCCCTTTTATGAACATCTCCCCGTATAGAGCAATTACCTCCCTCACCACCAAATCTCCTGGTAGCATTAGATCCTGGTGCCAATCTATCAGCTCTCACCCTTTCTTCCCGATTCTCCCTTCATTCACTGCGCAACTCATGAAGGATGGATGTTAGGGCCTCCATCTGCTTTTCCATCCTTTTCATCCGATCAAACACGGCTTTCTCTCGCGCTTCGCTAGCTATCTCTCTCAGCGTCACGGAATGATTCAACATCGTGTCACCCCCCTGTACACTACTCCCACCGATCTCAATTGTTTTCTCCCCTTACTTTATCCCTCTCCCTACTGTCAACTAAAGCTTTTCGTTCGATTCCCCACAGACGGTGCCAAAATGTTAATGCAGAATTCTGGTCGTTCTTTTTGCGACCAGGATCTCTGCTCGTTTCTGCGACCAGAATCTCTGCTCGTTCAACTCAATCACGATCAGAACTTCTCCTCGCTTGATGGCTCTTCGCAATTCCCTGCGTTCACAGAACAGGTTAGAGTACGCCGGTTGTTTTCCCGGCGTAAACCCTTCGACGCTCAAGTCAGATAAGAAAGTTTTTAGGAAACTATGACCGTAAAAATGGATGGCCTTTAGTTTTAATCTCAGTTATAAAGTGTTACTTTTTCTCTCTTAGAATAACCAAAAAATCTAACCCTTTTACCTTCGCCGGCTACCTTTTTAAGGCCTCCCGAGAATCCAAACCGTCCCCCCATTCGTGCCCACTATCTCTCCATTATTGCAGTAACGAGCGGTTGCGTATCTCTCCATTACTGCAGTAACGGGCAGTCACGTGGCTTACGTGGTTTTCGTGCCTTGAGTCTCGGGTTGGTGAACATGTCACTTCAACTGGCGTTGACCGAGTCTTCTCGGTCCAAGTCTTAACAGGAATGAGCATATTGCCTTCCTCAGCAGGTTATCCTCGCGGATATTGTGCCTGAGCAGTGGCAGGGAGTTTCTGCTCTTGCTCCCCCGCTGCCAGGTTCTGCTCGCCTCTACTGATCTTTGCCGAAGCACATCCTACTACCAGGTTCCTGCTAGTCATGTCTGGTCTCGTCGAAATATCCCCAAACAGTTCATACATAAGTTGATCTGGAGTTTACAGTTATAAGTTCATATATATGTATATGTATATCAATCATACAGTATCTTGTCTACAGTTTAATCTTCCTTACCATTAAGAAATTTCCTCAACGATATGATTATCATTGACAAAAAAAAGAGAGAGAGAGAGAGACCAAAGAGGAAGGAACGCATATTAGCAATAGCTAAGTAAAGCACAACTCTAAATACATGGATTTCATTTTTTTTTTTAAATCATACAATATTAGTAGCAGCACAATGCAGAACCACTTAATTATTTAAAAGATAATATAATAACATAAGACCTTAACCAAAAAAAAAAAATTGTCACAACTATATATACATGTATTATACTTTTAGGTGGTGTTTGGTTTTAAGAAAGGGGAGGAGAGGAAAAGAGTGGAATGGAGGGGAAAGGAGAAGAGAGTAGTGGAAGAGAATAGTGAAATTAAATTTCATTGTTTGGTTTGACATAAAATTTAATAGGAAAAGGAATTGTATTTTTTTTCTTTGGACAAATTTATCTTTTGTCTTAAATATTAAATTATCTATATTAATAATAAAATATAATTTTATATTAATACCAAACTTTTTTAATTTCAAAAAATTCTAAAATAATTCATGATTTATATTTAATATAAAATATAAAATAATTTAATATTGTAAACTATTTAATATAATTAAATATTAAATATAATTTAATATAAATAAAAATCGGTCAATATAAGTCAAAGCCGGTCAACAAAAGTCAACTCCGGTCAACACCGGCTGGCTATTTTCCGATGGAAGTCCGACAAGTTCCGACAGAGATCCAGTGATGGTCCGGAAATTTTCAACGATAATCCGGTGAAGTTCTCGTGTACCGACAGTGGTCCGGCAAAGTTCCAGCGGAAATCCGATGAAGGTCTGGTGATAGTTAATTTATATTTATACTAGAAAATAGAACCGCGTTTCACGCGGCTTTGAAAAAATCATTTAGTACTATGTTTTTATTTTACACTTGATGAAACTGATAAAAAATATGAATTGATTTTTTTTAAGATGAGACAGCCTTATAAAAAACAAAAAACAAAGCTATTAGCCAGCAATACAAATAAAAGAAGCAACGTAAAATAAAGAATAAAATAAGAGAATAGATTATAAAGTGATTTTATTTATTCCAATTGTGTGTGTACTAAACAAAAAGATGAGCTCTCCTTTTATAGTTACATAATCACTCTATGAAATTAATGAAAAATTATGAATCATAATTCCTTGTGAGATAGTGGGAGTTATAGGGAAGCTAAAAGTTGCTAATGAGATATAGTAGGGAGACTAAAAAATATATGTTATGAACATTTATATTTATTTTAATAAATTCATAACACTCTCCATTGAATATTCATTACAAACAATATATCTCATTAAAATCTTTACATAATTGTTATTGTACAATAACAATCAAATTAATTATGAGAAGATGAAAAGTTAAATCTAAAAGAAAATTTCTCTATTTATTAGATAATAGAGAATATACAAAGATGAGAAATTGTTACATATTGTTAAATTTAAATAGAAAGAGGAATAGACATGTAATCATTTATAATATAATAATTATTTTCTATTTTAATATTTTGTAATGTAATTATTTTTTAATTTAAACCAAATTATTTGATAATAAAGAATATGAAATGATGAGAAATGGTGATGCTACATCACTTCATTTAGTCCTAACTTTATATATATATAGATTAATTCATGTATTTTATGTCACTAAAGTTTAATTGCTAGTATAATAAAATAAATAAATGTTTCAAAAGACTTATAATTAATATTATTAATGTTTACATATTGTTAAATTTAAATAGAAAGAGAAAAAAATTACAAAGAATATCTACTAATATTTTAGATAATAGAAAATATAAAAAGATGAGGAATGATATATATTAATAAAGTTACTATTTATTAAATGAGTTAAATACAATCAAATTAATTATGAGAAGATGAAAAGTCAAATTTAAAAAAAAATCTCTATTTATTAGATAATAGATAATATACAAAGAAACAAAATGGTAATGCCACATCATCTGCTCAAACCTTAGCTATGGCACCAATCCAATGAACCTATGGCACCAATCCATTGAACCAGTTGGATCCCCCTCGCCCTGCTTTTCCTTGACTATAGACAGCCGCTGCAAAGATGACAGGTGGTATACATAGCAGCAGAGAGAACCAAAAACCAATATAGAGAGTGATATCACCGACTTCAAAGTACAAATACTGCCACGTAACAGCTCGTCGAGCCTTAACTGTATCACATTAACCATGGATAGGGTTAAAATGATAAACCCACATATTGATGCCAGAGGTGATACTACAAACAAAGAGAAGGGTGTGGATTATTATTTCTTTTTCTATTGAAAGTTCTCAAAAGGAGAAAGTGTTTTTTAATTTGTTAACTTTTTTTATTAAATTTGAATCAATCTTAATTTTAAATAGATTTAGATGTCTAAATTTGAACAATAAATATTTTTTATTGAACTTTTAAAAATAAATATTAAATTATTTCTTTTTCAACATTAGAAATTGAAAATATATAGTTTTATATTTGTACTCTAATTAAATTCGAATGTTAAATAAGCAATATATATCTCAAAGAACAAAAATATCATAGTATTTTATCATAACATTAATCATATTCAAGTGAATACATTATGATTTTGGAATTATAATATATAACATACCTTAAGCTTTTTTTATAACAAATTCAAAATAATAGGGCATAATACAAGAAACAATCAATAAGATGCTTGATATAGTTGATTTTAGGGATGGGCAATTTCGACTTGGTTTGGATTCAGATGAATTGGATCGGATCTCAAATAATTCATATGGCGACCTTTTTAGCAATTTTCACAAAAAATTCATGGAATCTAGAGTTAATGGAAACATAAGTCTTTAGACAATTCTTTCATTAGCTTCATTATCAGAAGTAGAGTTCATACCAATATGGTCTCTCTATTCTTTTTGGGAGAAAATAAGCTCTTTTATATCTCTATCTTAGGCTTTATTTGGTACAACTTATTAAATAGAGCTTATAGGAGTAGAGTTCATACCAATAGAGCTTTTGGATAAAACTAGGGGTGGCAAAATGAATAAACGAATCGAATTCGAATCGAATCGTAAACGAATTGGGTCAAGATTCTATAGATTCGGATTTGATTCGTTTATTAAACGAATATTCGGTTCGATTCATTTAATTCGTTTAATAGAATTGATAAAAATCGAATCGAATCCGGATTCGTTTATTATTCATTTATCCTTAATGAATCAAACTAAATTGAATCGAATCAAGATTCGTTACAATTCGTTTAGAAAAATATAATTAATAAACAAAATTAAGTAAAATAAAATATATAAAAAATTACAAATTTAGCATCCCAGAACAAAATGCAAATAACTAAAACCATATTATATAGCCATCCAAATACCAAATTATAAATCCCTAATAATACAAATAACAATAATTAAAATTCAAACTATAAAGTAAAGTAATTTCTTTAATTCTCTTCATTGTCTTTTTCACCTTGAAAACAAAAATCCTACACCAAAAGTAAATAAAATGTTATTAACATATATAAACGAAATAATTCAAATTAATTGAAGAATAAAAGATCATATAATTTTTTAACAGTGATATAATTGAAGAATATGAGCAAGAAATAAAAAAGCTTGCACTAATATTATATATATATATATATATATATATATATATATATATATATATATTTAAAAAATTTAACAATGACATAATTGAAGAATATGAGCAAAAAATAAAAAAAGCTAGCAGCCTAGCATAAATGGACTCTTTGAAATCGTCTTGATGGAAAAAGCTAAAAGCATACATAGTTTACAACATGAGTGCTGCTAGGTAATGAGAGGAATGAGAGAATGACGAGAGAAACGACATTCTCTCCTGTCATTTCACTTATCGTTCCTCTCGCTAAAGAATGAATAAAAAATAAAAAAAAAAGACTGCTTTTATCATTTCATGCAGAGGGAAATCTTAGCATAACAAACGTAACTTCCACAATACACTTAAATTCTACGCCAGATCTTTCATATAATAAAATTAAAACAAAAAGAACAAGCTGAAAAAAGTCATTGCTCACTTAATCTTTGCCGAGAGAGCCGAGAGAGCCGAGAGAGCCGAGAGAGGGGAAGAGGGAGGAGGTCGTGAAGCTGCATGAGAAGAAGCCTAAAAGTGAAGCTGCGTGAGAACTGACGAAAATGGAGGAAAATGAAAGTGAAAGAGAGAGGAAAGTTTCACGTGGGGGAAAGTAAAAAAGTCAAGGAGAGAGGAAAGTTTCACGTGGGAGAAGTGAAAAAGTGAAAGAGAGAAAAAGTTTTACGCCATTTGTTTATTCATTTAATCATTTCTTTTTTTTTATGTTTAATGAGTGAGAGGAAACGAGAGGAGAAGCGGCAAGAGAGAATGTCGTTTCTGTCGTCCTTCTCTCGTCCCTCTCACTCCTTAGCATTTTCCTTGCAACATATCTTTCGAAATGAAAAAGCTAGCACTTGGATGCAAAAATAATAAAAAAGGGAAAAAGAAGTAGAGCTTACTTTGGTGGTAACTGCTACTGGTTAAGTGACATTGATAAACGATGAAATCAATCCTGAATTGCTAAGAGATGAAGGAAAAGAGATGAAGGTAAAAAGATGTGAAACGTAAGAATTAAGATTAGAGTCGGCTGCTTTGATTGCTTTGACTTTGCTTTAGCTTAAAATTACAATATTAACCTCTAAATTTTAAAAACTTTTCAAATAAATTTAGGGATACAAAAGTAATTTAATTAACCGAATATTAAACGAATTGATTTGTATTCGATTCATTTATGACCCGTTTATTAAACGAATAAACGAATCAAAATCTTTAAACCCGCATTCGATTCGTTTAATTAGGGAATCGAATCAAATTCATCTATTTATTAAACGAATCCATTTTTTCAAACCCAAGCCCATTTAATTTGCATCAAATCGAATCGAATAAACGAATCATGACTCATATTGTCACCCCTAGATAAAACGTTATTGGGTGTTTAGTTGTCAATAAAAAAAATACTTTTGAACCATTAAATTGTTTGGTTGTGTAAAACTAAAAGTACTTTTATGTAATTAAATTATCAAAAAGGATATGTATTCATAATTATATAACATGTAACAAAATGCATCCAAGCTATCAATTAATAAGAAAAAATTAGTTCAATCATTTCTTTAATTTTCAAAATTAAAAATTGCATTATTGATATATTCTCTCAAACAAATAATACTATCGAAATTAAAATGATAATCAATAATATAACTGAAATGTTAATAGAACATGAGAAGTGTCCCAATTTGATCACGTTCTTAGTCCATTTCACGTACGTTGAATGAACTTGTACTTTGTTCTTCATTGTTCTCTTCCTTTTGATACTCACTTTCACTTGCTGGAAGCAACTCATCATCATTATCAAAAGGTTGAAATTATTGGTCATTATATGCATATTTTCTTATAAAATTGTGAAGAACTATTGAAGCAATCACAATTTTTGCTTGCTTATTTAAAGGGAAACTAGGCATTTGTCATAAAATTTTCCATCTATTTTTCCAAATACCAAAAGTTCTCTCAATTGTGTATCTCAAAGAAAAGTGGGCATGATTAAATATTTCTTTTTTTTCCTCTTGGTTGACTTCCACGTCAAAAATCTGGAAGATGATATCGTTAACATTTATAAGGACCTAAATAACCTGTCATGTGAGGATATACAGCATCTACTAGGTAATACTTACCTACAAAATATAAATTCTATAATTGGAAAATAATTAAACAAACTTATATAGAAATGTATCATAAATAATATATTATAACTAACCTGTAGGTGGATAAGGAAAGTGCAAATAAACCTATTGAATAATATAATAAAAAAAAGATGAAACATTGGCAATAAACCTATTGAATATTATAATAAATTGGTCATGGGTCTTAAATACATATCAAGTGCATGATAAAGACAAAAAAAAAAGAAAGTTTGAAGAATATGATAAAGACAAAGAAGAAAAAGTAGCAGAGAACATTACATGGCATGCTTCTCACGGCTATGACTATGATTGATTTATCAAGTATTGGGTATGTGTAGGAATTGCAAAATTAAAGTGCTGGTTATTTTAAAAAAAAAAGATAAAGTGAAGTAGCGGCAATAATATGTTTATATTGCAACAACAATTTTCGTTGGGTGGATTTTATACAAAGGGTATTGTGTAATTAATGAAATATGTTAAGAATATTTTTTATATTATATATTTTTTGGAAAAGCTCTCTAACCTCTACTTCTAAAAACTCAAATTTTGGTCTTTTACTAGTAGAAGTAAATTAATTGATTTAAACTATAAAAAAAACTCTACTAAAAAAATAATCAAACACTATAAAAAATTTAAAAAAGTACTTATGGGATTAGATAATCATTTATAACTCTTAAATAAGTCACACCAAACAGGCACTTAGTGGAAACCCTAGGCTCCATATTTTAATATTTTTATTTCTATTAAATCAAATTTGATTTAAATTAAAAATAATAAAATAAAAAAATAACGTTACTTCTTCTTGTCATAGGGGCCCACCTTGTAAAAAACACAAGGCCTCTTAGATACAAGCACATTATATGGAGCCTTCCACTAAATAATATATTTAGGCTTTTAACACTAATAGCTAGTTATCTTGCTTATCAATCTAATAGCGGCGTAGTCAATCAAATAAGTTAATACAAGGATCATATGGGTAAATACAATAATAGCTATAATAATTAGACCTATAATTAAACTAATTCAATTATTTAATTCCAAATATACTCCATTAAAATATTGGAATTGACCTCCATAATTGTATGTTATTTAGGATAGTGTACTCAAATAATAATTTCACCCATGCCACATTAATTTCTTTACTGCATAATCATTTGTACCACATCTTTAATTAAATCGATATCTCAATTGTCCAATCAATTTAATTACATCTTATTCCTTAATTTTCAACATATTAAATATGTTGACACACTCTGCCTAGAGAATTTTATAATCAAATTTCGAAAACTCATCAAGAGATGTGTTATACAAATTCTATATTGTTAATTTATAACTATACTCATAATTGCTCCCACCAAGATATCGGGTAATCTTGACTACACTTATATGTCGTGCCCATTGGTAACTCAAATAGAGTAATAATTACGATCATGAAATCATAATTAACTCAAGAGTAAGATTATAGTAAAATCAATACCTATGAGATTTAATAAATCTGACAATTATTATAAAGTTAATTAATAAATCTGACAGTTGGCCACTACTGCTCCATCTCCGTGTAGCCGTTGCTGCTCCATCTTTAGTGCCTAGACTGTTGTTGCTCTATCAACTTGTCTCTTATTGGTATTTATTTTATTTGAACAAATAAAAGAGTAATTATTTGAATAATTTTGAGTAATTGTTTTTTACAACACGTTATATTTTGAATTGTCTCAATTCATGCCAAAATTTTGGAATTGATTATTCGTTCATACTTCTGTTGCATGAAGTATGACATTGAGTTTGTTATTTGTGACTCCAAAAATGTTGCTTTATTAGAGAGAAAATGAGTCAGCAAATTCAACCTTTTTTTTATTAGAGAGAAATAGAGATTTGTCAAAACTTTGTTTTTTATGGCATTCACTTAAATAGTCTGTAGCTTGTGAAAGTGAGAACAAAAAATAGAAACTCATTTTACCAATTTAATTAATTGAGTATAATACAATAGCATTGATTGTAAATTTTTGCTTTGCCCTGAAAAAATGAGCTAAAAAAAAATTTGACGAGAGCTTGTCCTTAATTTGAATTGGTCAATTTGCAGTAGAATATATTTGATTATAATATATTCAATTTTTAATATATGACGTACTGTTGAAATGATTTCATACTATATTGAATTTGATTAATTCCAAAATTTTAAGCTATGTATGTTTAGAAGTAGTTTCTTTAATTTCATTAATATTTGATATATGCTATTTATTTTAATTTTTTAGTAATAAGATATGGATCCATGTGATATTGATGATGAGGATAAGGCTAATTGGTCTAGCCGGACTGAAATCGCTTTTATTCATATAGTGCACGACCATGTTAAAAAGGTTGATTTACAAACATCAACTTTCACTAACAAAATTTGGACAACTATAAGTGATGAGTTATTTGAAAAATACCAAAAAAGATTCAATATAGAGCAACTTAAGTCCAAGTTTAATAGGTTGTGCAAAAAAACAAAATCAAGAGTTTTATGACATAATAGCTTATATTGGGTTTGGTTGGGATCCTATTTCAAATACAATCGTAGCATCGGAAATTGTTTGGCCTGAATATATTAAGGTAAAATTTATCTCCGCAATATATTATATTGTTTTTATTAAATTAATTTTTGATGTGGTTTTATACACATTTTTTTCCCTTAGAGAGTGCTTGAAGTTAAGCCATATCGCAAAAAGGATTAGAGGATTACCAAACTCTATGAGAGATATTTAACATCACTATAGCTTCTGGCCATTTACGCATGGCTAGAAATATGAAAAGATATTGGTTAACTAGTTTGCAGTATATTTTTCAAAATGTAATGTGTTTGACTTGGATATTGTTGGTTGTGAACTATGTGCATGTTCATTTTTTGGTTTGGAATTTGTAGTACTTTTATTTGTTGAACTTTATTTTATTTTCATGAGTTGAAATTTATATGTTAAACTTTATTTTATTTGTGTGAGTTGAACTATGTTTTTATTCATGTATTTGGTACAATATTATTAGATGGTGCATGAATTTGTATTTGTATGTGTGTGTGTGTGTGTGTGTGTGTGTGTGTGTGTGTGTGTGTGTGTATTTATATTAATTATGATATACTTGAGATAAAATTTGTGATTTTTTTTAATCAGAGCAGAAAAATGAACAACAAAAACAATGAAGATAATGATATTGAAAGTTTAACAGATATTGAAGACGATGTTTTAAAGGTAGTCATTGCTATAAAAATACATGAGAAACAACAACATGATATTAAAAGGCAATGTCATACAGGACAAGTGTCAGATATTGAACTTGTTCAAGAGTTGTTAAATGGTCATTCTTACAGGATGTATAACATGTTTCGCATGGATAAAGAACTTTTCATTTGATTATGTTATACACTTGAATGTTTACAATTGGTAGAGCGTGATAGACATGTTTGTATCAGTGAGGCTATGGCATTATGCTTATATATATTGTCCTTTGGTGCTACGGCGCTATTGTGCTAGTTGTATCTTAGTGTTTTCAACGTTCAGTTGATGCTGTGTTTAAGCATTTTAAGCGTGTGTTAAAAGCACTTTGTCACTTGGCAAATCACATTGTAAAAGCAAAACCTCAAGGAGACGCCACCAAAGATTAGAAATAATCCAATTTTTGTTCCATATTGGTGACATGCTTTTACAGAAGTGTATTGGTGCAATTGATGAAATCACATTGCTGCGAGGTCACCAGTGCATAAACAGACATCATATTTAGATAGAAAGGCTTAGGTGACTTAAAATATTATGTGTGCATATTCTTTTGACATGATGTTCACATTTATATATACGGGTTGGGAAGCCATTGCCAATGACTCAAGGGTATTTATGGATGCCTCAAATAGACCAAAATATGGGTTTCCATGTCCAAAAGAAGGTAAGAATATTGCAATATTTTATATATGTATAAATATTTATCCTTTTTTTAATTAAGTTTTGTTTTATTGATTTCATATTTTAGGATATTACTACCTTGTGGACATATTGTTTTCATATTTTAGAATATTACTCTTGATACATAAATATGAAAGGATTTTTGACATCGTATAGAGGTAAGAGATATCATTAATGTGATTATAGAGAACCAGGTTGAGCACCTAGAGGTCCCTAAGAATTGTTTAATTGTAGACATTCATCATTGCATAATGTAATTAAGCAATGCTTTAATGCTTTAAAAGCGCGATTTTCTTTTTCAAAGGATATGCATAATTATAGTTTACGTAAGCAACATCTAATTCTAAATGCATGTCGCGTTTTATATAATTTTATTTGACGAGAAAATGCAAGTGATAGGTTGTTTGAGGACTTTTATGTGCTAGATATGATTACCAATGAAAAAATGATACTAGTAGGCCACTTACTAATATTAATTTATCTCCAACAAATGTCACATAGATGAATGCTACAAGAGATAAAATTACAACTTCAATGTGGCATAACTACACACGTAATGCATGATATTTACCATGTAATTTTTTATAATTATTTTGTTTAAATCATATGTGTTTTATCTTAATGATAGTGTAGAAATAATGACAATGTAAAAAAAATTTTATCAATGCTAATACTAAAGTTTTATCCTCATGTAATTTTTTATAATTAAAAAAATTATTTATGGTATGTTTCTATATGTATTAATTAAATAATTATTTTCTAACAATAAATATGAGTTAAATGTTTAGTGAAAATCATTTTTGAAAATCATACTGCCGAACACATATTCTCCGTTTTTATTATTTCCAATTGTGTCTACTGAACGCATATTACCATTTTCAGTTTCAAAATATAGGATATAGAAAATGATATTAGACACATACTTAAATACGAAATATAACAACTGCAAAATATATTTTCATTCTTATTTTTGTTTTTAGAAAATAAAAATTTAGAAATAATACTGAACAAGCCCTAGATTTTCTACTTTTCATTCAATTTCTATTTTTTTCCTTTAAGGAGCAATACAATCCAAGCAGACTACACAAATTGTATCTGATTGGATTTGAAGTAAAATTCGAATCTAATTTGTATTTGTTCGGATCAAATCTATCCGAATATGATCCGATGCCTAACCTTGATTGATTTGTCATTTGATCCAGAAATTATTACATGAAAATCTTGTTCTTCAGTGAAGAGTTGCTAGCACTAACTATTTGATTTTGATTGCCATGGAAATTTTCTAGCTCAACTTCATAATTAACATATTGAGCAAATAATACATCATTCGCTGATATATTTCTAAGAAAATTATATATTACCATGCATGTCACTACTATTTTTCAAATAATCAAAAATACATAATTTAATTCACTACATAAACCAAAAATTATATACTCTAAAAGTTCCATTGACACCAAACAAAATATTTACACAACCAGAAAAAAGATATCAAGTTATCTTGGAAAACTATAAATACATCCAATTCATTCTTCATCACACTTCATGATCATCCACAGTGGTGTATGAATTAGGTATTTTTACCTCTCAATCAGCATCTTCTAAATTAATTGATCAGAGCTTTAGATAATATCAATGATTCATTGCACATTTCTAATATCCCTTCCATTTTAGAAGTCTAAGTATAAGCTCCAGTTGCTACTCAATTTGAGAACAATGCCTCCCACCTCTTCAGTATTTGCTAAAGGTTATTGCAAAATTGGTTAGCTTCTGGACATTTTTATTCGATCAATATAAATGAATAATTAATTATCTTTACATTGTAATATTTTAAATAATTCAATTAAAAAGAAAATAAAAGATGCTACCTTCAATTATTCCTCCTATCTTTTAGGTGGCCAATCAAAAGTACGAGAAGTATAATCATAACCGTGTCATGTTGCCATTTTTAAATCCAACCATGCAAAGTTTGTCTTTCATATAATCCCACTCATTTTTAAGTTGTTTCAGGATAATAGATTTTACTATTAATATTTTCAGTTCTTGAGAAAGTCCAAGCAACTGACTTCAAGGATGTCCCAAATCTATTTCCAGTGTTTGCTTCACGTGTGCAAAAATCAATAAAATACTTCTTATAAGTATGATCGGTTTAATTCGCTCTTTCCAATTGTGATGATATTTGTAAGAAAATTCTACAAAAATCTATGTGGACTGTCCATGGAACCAATTCACTCTTAAATTATACACAAACTACATGCCAAGCTACTCCACATATATATCCTTTCATTTGTTCAAAGGAAAGTACTTGGCTTTATGTAGATAAGCATGTTACATACAAGTCAATAAATAATTAAGGAAATCATGAATTCATGATGGTTTGCAATAAAATCTAAAAACAGAAGCAATATAAATTGGAAATGATATAGCAATTCCTAACACCTAAGGCAGCTTTATAAACACAAATTAAGAATAATGTCTTTGATTATTGATGATGGAAAGATTGAAGAACTCGATGAGAGAAGCAAAATAAGGAGCATGTCAGTAGGGAGAAAAAAGAAGAAGATTATTTAATGGGGTAAATGTGCAAGTCTAGGTTTTGAAAAATTAATAATAAAATAGGGATTTTTTTTTTACATTAAAAATTAGTTGACTTATTTAATATTTTGACTTTCAACTAAATGAAAAAAATTTAATTATTTTATTAAGTAAAAATTATTTAAAAAGTCATATTAATTTATAAGAGTGAACATCTTTAATTGACTTAATTAATTAAGTCGAGTTATTTTAAGTCATTAAATCAAAAAATAAATACATCCTTATCTTTTAACAGGTACTAAATTTTAAAACCCTCTTAAGTTGACCAAATAAAGAAATAAAAATCAAATTACTTCAATTTTTTTTAATACTCTTTTGACATTCACGACCGGGGCTTAGGATAATAGATTAATATTGCAAAATAGTACTTAGTGTAAAGTAGTAAAGATCAAACGATTCATGCAAATGCAATCATGCTTAACTACGCTGGTGTTACAGCACATTCATGAAACACGACCTGGGCTGGGGGATTTTTGATTCATTTTAGATAAATTTTACAAACTATTATTTAGTAAACTCTAGAGGATAATGACTTTAATGAGCGTCTCCTCCAAGGAATAAGGGGTGTCTCAGTGCTGACGACGGAATGCGATGGTGGTTCCTCGGAGTGGGCTGCCAATGGGCATGAAGTTTGACTTGTGAGTGAGTAAAATGGGTGGAGGTGGATGAGTGACACGGACGAGTTAAGATGATAAGATTTTTATTTAGAGAAATTATATTTACACCATATATGTTTTGTCTTATTATATGTACACTTAATTATTACAAAATTTTAACATATTTTTTGCATCACTTATGTTTCTAAATTTATATCAATCAATTCCGTAAAACTATAATACTATAATGGTATCATACTATAGTTGAATCTAGACATTAAATCCAGCCCACACTGGTACTATAATTGGACCCACCCAATCAATAACTTTAAAACTAAAAAATTAAATAAAATAACTATTTTACTACTAAATAAATTGAAAGACTATTTTATATTATAAAATTTTTAAAAATAAAAATATTACAATTACAAGAATGCCTCTGAATTTAATAAAACAAATAAATCTCAAAAACTAAGATATTAATTTTTATAATTATAATTTTAAATGACAAGTTTTGTAATTATTATTTTTCTATTATTCAAAGTAGATTTAGACTATTATGATTCCGATGATTAATTTAAACAATGAAAATTGTTTGATAATTGTGATTGTATGATTGATAAAAAAAAAAGAGGAAAATATTTGAGATGAGTATTATTCGTTTTTTAGGTCAAAAGAATTAAAAGAATCAATAATATTTTATTGATTAGTTAACTGGTACTCAAACATTCAAAGTTTCAATAATATTTTGTCAATTAATTAAATGATAATTATAATTTTGTATTTTTAAAAATATTGTGGGATAAAATTATCTTTTAATTTATTTAAGGGTAAAATAATTATTTTATTTAAATTTTTCTTGTCAAAGTGATTAATTGATACATGTTTAGAAATAAATGAAATAAAAATAGTGTAAAGAGCATGTTAAAATTTTGGTAATGATTAGATATACACATGACAAAACGAAATATTAGAGGTAATTTTCCTTTTATTTGTCAATTTATTTTATGTATAGTATTTTGCACTCAATTTATGTGCAAATGGTAGCAATCTTTAGACATTTCAGCACTACTACCCAAGGGACATGCTTTAAACATTTGAGTAACAGACATGGTAGTTAAGAGTAGAGCTATTGATTATATACAATTAAATTTTCAATATTTTATATTCGGTGCTTGAATTTATTTGCTGAGCATGGTGAACAAAATGCCATCTCTTTAATTTTATGAATCCAAAGGAGCCTACGCTTCTATTTTTATTTTAATTAGGAAAATAAAATAGGAGTTTTTAGAACAAACAGTCACTTTCAAAATCATCTGAGGGGTACAATAAGAAGCGGAGTTTTAATGGGAGTATTGAGGGGTGCCAATCGTACTACTCGGTGATGAAACTAGTTGAACCAAGTGGGTTCTTCGAGCCCACTATAAAGACCGCCCATAAAAGAGATTTGCCAAAATTCCGGCCCAAGAATAAAGAAGATGTGATAGAATACATCTCGCCTCCATCAACCTCCTATCACAGCTGGCGGCTGTTCAATCCTAGGGTTTGAAGTTCTGTTGCTCACAGTAAGTTCATTAGCACTCGATCTTAACAGTAATTTTATTTATTATTATTTTTTCAGTAAATTCTATAACAAGAGGGTCTACAAAACTAGCAAAAGTAAAATCAAAGTTCAAATTTTGACAGTTATGTGTTTGCCTGCTCTGATTTGGTTTATATGTTATCAATTTTTGCTTAAAGTGTAGTTAAATTTTATATTTTACAATTAGGCTTGCTTAATAGTCCATTTTCATAACAGTTCAAATTTATATACCCCACTTTGGCTTGAAGAAAAATTTGAGCTTTTGTGAGTTGAGCCATAGATATTTTGATTCTTTCCCCCCCTATTTTTTTCCGTTTAAAACTAGTATAAGAAAATTGGAGTATTATGTCCATTATGGTGTAAAATTTTCTCAAATTTTCATTTTATGATGTTTCCAATCATTTGTTGTAAGAACGTGACATTGGGTTTTCTAAACTTGCCCTTGTATACTTTAAAGTTGTGTTTATTTTAGCTGTTTTAAAGTTTCTTTAACTCAGAAGTGTTAATTTCTTATGCTTCAATATATCTACAGTCATTTTTTTTTTTCCTTTTGGTATAGAAAGCAGAAATGCGTTGTTTAATCCTTCTTTCTCACTGGCAGTTGTTATGGATAGGCAGCTTGTCTAGTATCTGACTTATTGAGCACAAATGGAGAGCACATCTAATCAAGTCATTGATTCAGATGAAAGTGAAAGGTATTTGCAAGTTGCAGGCTATGATGAGAATAACTTAGCTGATGACGACCTGTCAAAAAATATTGAATTATATACGGGTGAAGTTGACAAGATCTTAGAACAGTCTTTTGAAAGTTTACCCTCTGTAGGTGATGCTGAAGAACCATATATTGGCTTGGAGTTCAAGTCAAGAGATGATGCTCGAGAATTTTATGTTGCTTATGGCAGGCGGACAGGGTTCACTGTACGCATCCATCATAACCGGCGTTCACGAATAAATAATGTGGTTATTGGTCAAGATTTTGTTTGTTCAAAAGAAGGTTTCCGAGAAAAGAAATACATGTACAGGAAAGACAGAGTCCTTCCTCCTCCACCTATAACGCGAGAAGGCTGTCCTGCAATGTTAAGGCTAGCTTTAAGGGATGGAGACAAGTGGGTAGTCACCAAATTTATAAAAGAGCACAATCACGAACTAATGTCTCCCAGTAAAGTACCCTGGCGAGGTTCTACAAAAAATTTTATCAGTGAGGTAACTTATCTTTGTCTTCTAACCAGACAACATATAGTTTGTTTAACAATTATTTGATAAGATTATTTGAATAGTAATTTTGAGTGTATAGTCAATCTATCATGTAAAGCATTTGTTACCAGTTAAGGGCCACAGCAGGTTGTGCGGATTGGCTATGAATAATTTCCAGTTTTACAGCTTGTATCCATTATCTGTAGGACCAGAAATATCTACCACTTTGATGGTATATTTCTGTAGTTTCACCCACCTGTTCTCACCTATTTGACTTTGTGTATTAACAGGATGAAAAAGATCGGAGAATACGAGAACTGACCATAGAGCTCAACAATGAGAGACAGCGTTTTAAACGTAGGTGTGCAGCCTACCAGGAACAACTGAATATGGTGTTCAAGTTTGTAGAGGAACATACCAATCACTTGTCCGGAAGAGTTAAAGATATAGTTGATAACATAAGAGAACTTGAGGACGAGCAACCAGAAAATTCAGATTGCAGATGTGTTTAGTACTTATTAGCCAGTTTTAGAAATTAGAACACTGTACATCTATCTTCATTTTATTTTTATTTTTTTTCTATTTTTACTTCCAGCTGACACTGTGTTGCTAATTTTATCATCATTAGTCATTAAATGCTTTGGGTTCAACAATGGAAGCCGGACTGTATCCATTTATTTGATTGTGTTTTACATGTGCAAGTGAAATAAAAAGATGGTTATTTAGCTCATTGATCAAATTCTCATGAATTGTCTACATACACAGCCATATAACAAGAGGGAAATAGCAGTCCAATTGAAATGCCCCTTAAAATTTGCTCAGATTTAGCAATTAATGTAACGAGAGATATTGCCTCCAAAGAGGAAGTCAAAGCTGTAAACATCCGGTTTAAAATGCATTGACTACAACCAAGGACTTACAAATGAAACTATCTCTTCTGTTTCTTTAAAAGTGAAGCAGCACGCAGAAACATCTTATCAACTTCATCAAAATGGGAAGAGTCTTCATCTTTCCCCAAAGATTTGGCATTTCTCGAGTCAATAGATATTTGCCGGAGGTGTTCTTCGAAATCTTCATGCTCTTCATCATTTTGCACTGGAAATTTATCAAACTGATCCAAATAAAGTGGTCGGAGTTCTGCCTTCTCCTCAGTTTCTGTCTCGGAGTCGGTCTCAAAAATATCTGATAAATCTTCAGAATCTGATGCCATCAATGACTCAGTTGTAGGATCATTTTCAGAACACTCCATCATGCTTGGAATGCTTCCAAAGTCTGGCTTATCTAGTTCAGTGTTTTGGACATCTTCTGCCTTATCAGATCTATTTTCAGCTCTTGTTTCAGCCTGTGCTCGATGCAACTCTAGTTCCTGCTCAAGTTTTGGAATATATTTCCTAACAGCTCGAAGGCCATCTCTATATTTAGATTTATCCAAAGCCTGTAACAGAGAAATGAAAAGGGAATGCTAAATATCTTATGAAAGATTTTGAAAAACAGAATAGACGGACATGGGTTCAAAACTTACAACTAGAATGAGGACAGATCACTTAACGGTTAACAGCAGAAAGAAGAATATGATGCATTCAGCATATTTATAGTGTATGGATCAAGGAAGAGAAGCAAAACCTTCTTTCTAGAGAGTGTGATCCGAGGTGACATTATCTCTGTCGGGGGTTGAGCATAATTCTTCCCTCTGTACATTATTATTGTATTTTCTTCATGAATTTCAAGAACAATGCCTCCAGTCAGTCTTGCTAGCTCAGCTGCAATCTCCTTAACCTCCTCTGCTGAGAATGTCTTTACAATCACCTTCAGAGTCTGATGTTTCTTCCAATGCAAGTGCATGTTCAGAATTACACCCTGGTATATTCCTCGTCTTCCAACTGGAACGTAATTCTTGCACTTGCGACCCATCTTCAGAAAATAAAAGTGCTCTTCTGGTGTTAATATCTCTGGATCATGGGTCATTTCTGAGGACTCCTTCGGTTCAATCTTTTTCAATCCTTCAACAATCCTTTCCTCTTTCTTCCGAGCCTGGAAAAGAACCAGTAGCAGAATAGACCCTAAGCATCTAAAACCACGATGATAAATGTTCATAATCCAACAAGTTGATACTATGTTGAATATCTAAAATAAATCTTTATTTCTGATCAAATCCAACTCGAAGTCAATTAAGAGAATCACATTAAACTGGATGTTTACCTTTCTCAGCTTATACAAAATTTTTTCTTCAGCCGTCATCCTTTCATACTCTTTCTTCTTCTTATACCTAAAGTGCTTTAACCACCTTACAACTGCCTGTTTTCCCTTGAGTTTTTTCCTCTTAACTTTAGCAACGCCAGCTCCATCAGCAGATGAGCTATTTTCAGAACTTTCCTGTTTCTCCAAAAAATTTTCAATAGAATTCCGAAAAGGAGCTGAATGTATCCACAGACGCCCCTCTATTGAGAATCTTTTTAAACCATAGCATGGTCCAAAAGCCTTGCACAAAACATCAACCATGCTACTGCAATGTAAGCTAAGTCTCATGCAAATTCCAAACTTACAGATACAAACTAATTTAAGCCTAATAAATTACAAACGCAACTCAATCAAACAAATTTCTTTTTTACATTTTGAAAATAAATAAATAAAAGATTCAATTTTTACACATATTGAGAGTGGGAGAGAGAAGTACCTGATTCTTTGAAAAGGATATTTATTATAAGAAAAGAGTTTGAAAATGTGGAATTTCGAGAGGAGAATCTTGAACTGCGGAGATTTACGAAGAGCCATTGAAGCTGAGGAAACCAAAACCCTTCCCACCATTTTCCCAATCTGTTTCTGTTTCAGTTGTTTGCTCTCGAGCCGGTCCAGTCATTCTAAAGTCTCTCGACCGGTTGAGCCGGTCTCGGTTCTGCCCGCAGTCGAGGCCTGTTAATACAAGAGGCCCATTACCTTTGTAGGCCCATTACCTCGTAACCACATAGTAACAGTGTATTTTGTTATAATTGTTGACATTAATACTAAGTTACTAATCAGATAATTCCTGAAACACAACTAAATCATTTGAAATTAGTGGTTAACAAATAAACAAAAGATTGAACTGGAAAATAATGATAAAGGTCACCAATCAATAAGCCGATAAAAAACATTGATATGATGAAAAATGAACCCAGAAAAGGGACATTGTATAATCTTTCTAAATGAAATGATACAACAAGTTACCCTCGATGAGGTTCACTTAATTCTAATTCATAGAACTCTTCTAATACAAGATTAATTATTTATTAATCATCTCAAGGCAGCAAATCCACCGCCTTTCATCATCTGCTTAAACTCATTGTAATTCACCATTCCATCTCCATCAACATCAACTTTCTTTATCATCAACTTGCAATCTTCTACGGTCCTTCCTTGCTTGAGCCCCAAGGAAGCCAAAACCGATCTCAATTCTTCTACTGTTATATAACCGTCTCCATTTTGATCAAACACGTTGAATGCTTCTTTCATGTCTTCTTCCTCGTCTCTCTCATCCATTATCGTTTGATACAAGGATCCAAACTCATTTATATCTACGTAACCGTCGCCATTCACATCTATTTTTTCAATCATTTGAACCAATTCATTATCAGGAATATAGATTCCCAAATTTTTTAATGAGTCACTTAACTCTTTCCTTGTGATCTTTCCATCTCCATTCCTGTCAAACATTTGAAAGACTCGACGAAGTTCCGTATCCATGATGATCGCTTAAAAACATAAACACACCAATAAAAGCAACTGATAACAAATGATACAATACAATAATAAAAGAAGCTTAGGAAAGTTTATATAAATGTGATAACAGAAGTGTAACTGAAAATAACACAAGCAATAATTTGTTAAAGAAGATATGAACAAGATAGAAATATGTGGTGAGTGTGAGGAGAAATTTAAGAAAGGTTAACAAAACAAAATCAAACGAAACAATTGGTTATTAGTGTTGATAAACTATGAAGAGACCAGTGCTTTTTTTGGAGTGTTTGGTTTGTTGAGTATGTCCTAAAATATACAGCGGCGATTTGTGGCTAATTAATTTTGGTACTAAATTTAGATGAGGATGAAATTGGAGTTGGTTAAAAATGGATTATTAGTATAACATTTTGGACGGTCGGTTTTGATGGGATTTATTGAAAAAGTTGAGTGGTAAAAATGGAGGCAAAGAAGCATGACACGTGGAGATCTCTTATTAAAATAAAATGGATAATATTAAATTGTTAGAATTTATATTCAAAGTAATTATTGATTTAAAAATTCTAGCACATTATATTAGTTCTAGGAAAAAAAAAGAATAAATAAAGAAGCTAAATGTTTTCTTTTTACAAATGACTTTTTTTTTGGTAGATGGAAAAAAAGAAGGGGAAAAATAAAAGTAAACTTATAAGAATAGTGGCACAACTGTTGCCCGTAGGTTGGTTTATTTTATCTGCAATAAAAGTTATTTGGACATAAGTTAATAATTGGTTCAATAATTAATTATTTAGTTATTAAGTAAAAATTGGACATAAAATTTATTTAGGTTGGAAATAGGATGCTGTTTAATAAAATTTAAGCATTGGCCCATTAAATTAGAATAAAAATAATAAAAAGGCTAATGGGCTTCCTATATAAGGTCCTAGACTTGGATCCAAGCAGCCCAACGGAGAAAAGAAAGTCCGTTCGATTCTAAACCCCAACCCTAGTCCTTGCTGCTTTTGCATATAAAGCACTTGCTTCGACCATCGTCCAGTAATCTCCTCCGCCTCCAGTTAGCCAAGGTCGATTCTTCTGTGTTCATTTTCTGAATCTGTATCTATATTTTGTTTTTTCTTTTCTTTTTTTTTCCTTTACATATGTTTTGGAAAAGTTAATTTATAATTTAGAGAGCCAAGCAAGTCAGCTTCTTGACTGGATCGAAACAGGAAAACGATCCAGGCAATTAAATATTTTAATGAACTTGCGAAATGGAACTCGCCAGTATCACTCGCCTGAATCTGACCCTTCTTGATTTTTCAGGCCCTTTAACTACTGGCATATTTTTAATTCCCAGTAAGCAAACGCACTCTGTCCCTAAACCGTCCGTTGAAAGACGAATGTTTTGAGGCAATTTCTTCGTTTGCGAAAGCAAATATGAATACCCAGCTCACTCGTCTATATGATCTCAGTCATTTATTTATGTGATCATATCGGGCACATGGCTTGGTTACATCGTAGTGCTAATAATATTTCATTTTGACTTGAATTTGTGATCTTTATAAAGGGGTGATGATTGCATTTGAATGTAGACGCGGTCGCCCTTTTTTTTAAACTATTTATCTAAATTATTCTTTTTCCTAATTTAAAATAAAATCGAACGTACGTTTTTGTTGTTGTTAGACAATTCGTAATTAACTTGTTTTGCCACCGGTGTCTGTCTGGTCGGTTAATTTGGACGATCAAGATACAATCTTGTTACGGCAGAAGCTAGTAAATGATCTACTTTTTCGCGTACGGGGCGGGCGTTGTTATTCTGAACACCAGCAATTATATACATTCTGGAAGCCAAGCCAACAAGAAGACAGTGTGTATAAAGAACAAGAAATTTAAGTTCAATAAATGGAAGGATTTGGAGCACATTTTAAGACCAACCGTAATTGACGTTAAGCATAATCTAAAATGCTTCTCTTCAGAAAGGCATGGAAAAAGCCACATGAAAAAGAAAAAGATTGAGAAACTTAAAACAACCATCAAGTCCCGTCTTCGGGATCCTCTTTGATGTTTATAACTACGACACCATTAATAAAGTGATCCAAACAGAACACGACTGATTTGCAGCAAAAGTGATCATCTCTGATCACCTCTGTATTGAAGCAGTATTAACAGTTGCTAAATAAAGGAAAAACACCGAAAAGGACAATCTCGAAGCCTCTACTCTAAAGAGCAAAATCAATTGAAGAGAGTTTATTCTTCTCAACTAAAAAGCAGGCTTAACAAGCTTCTGTCAATTTGTATACTCTCTTCACCCATTTACAGTTTACACACCTGGAGTCAACCCACATGATAAAAGTTGAAATAACAGAATATCCTTATGATAAATCACGAGACTAAAACCTCAGCCAAAATTAAGGATAACAATGTTAGTCCCAGGCATCTCACTAACACTGAGAAACAGAGAAGGTAGCAACTTGCAACTATAACTCAACACTCAACAAATGCTAATATTAATATATTATAATCTCCTTTTCACTCATTCATTGCCACAATATGCTACCCGGCTATGTACATTCTCCAGCTAAATGACCTAAGATTATGCTAATGCTAGTCAGTGTAAATGATATCATTCGAATGAAAATAATATACATATTAAGAGCAGATTTCTAGTGCTTTACAAAACTCAGCATAGAGATTCAAAGGGGTTTCTACTGATATATATTGAATCCACATTACAACTAGAAAGTAAGATTAACCCTTTCATCTACATGGTATTTATATCCAAAATTTTGATGCAATCCATTATATTGTTACAAATTAAAGACTAAATCGATGAATCGGCCGTGAGATTTCACCTAGAATTTTAGAAATGGCTTGCCACATTCAACAAGAACTTCATAGAACTACAACAACACCACGAATTTCCATTGAAACATTAATATCTTGATGCTTAATTCCATGAATATTATTAATGATTCACAAAGCTAAAGCACCTACAACAAGATAACAAAATGGAATTCCAAAATGTCCACATTCATAAACTTCAAAGGCAATCTCACGTACAAGAAAGCCATGAACATTAAACAAACATATGGAAACAGTTCTTAATCGCCGTAAAAAGTTTAAATCTTTCACAATTATTACCTCCCCAGAAGCACAAAAAACGCACCGTTTTAACCAACAAAAAAAAACATTACGGAGTATCCCATGGCCTGGGCTCGGGAACAGCCACGACCATGCCTTCAAGATCGTGAGTTAGCACCACCTGACACCCGAGCCTTGAATGCAAATTCAACACGCGAGCGCGTGAGTTCCTCTTGAGCACGTACTCCTCTTCGTAGGATCTCGGAGGCAGCCTATCAAGCCACTCTTGAGCAATGTTGACTTCGCACTCGGCGGAGCAGGCATCGATCTCTTCTAATCGGTGGGAGGCAGGGTCGATGAGGCCACTGTTGGTCAGAGCTTTGAGGAGAGTCTGACCGGCGAGGCCAATTATCGGGCGCTTCTGGCCGTCGGGGTCGATGGCGAAGAGGTGGACGATTCGATCGGCGACTTTGGCGGAGGGGGAGGCGGTAGCGGAGGAGCGGTGGGTTAGGTATTTGGAGAGGGGAGAGGGTGAAGGAAGGCGATGGATTTGGGAGGAGAGTTTTTGCAGGGTTGATATCGCCATTCTTTCGAGAAAAATTGGGGCTTTGATTCGATGTGAGCTATTTTGATTTCGTAACTTTTGGTTACTTGCTTCTCTCCTGTTAGTACCGTAAGGTGAGGTCAAGTGAGTTGTTATTATATTATATATAATTTTTTTTAATTTAATTGTCTCTTACAAAATTAAATTCAGATACAGATAATACTTTCAAGATAATAATTAACTCAAGTTTATATTCAATTGATTTGGCAAATACATTTACAACGCTATGTTTGCCCGAGTCAAACCCCAGGTCAAATCTCAAAACAGTAAAAAAAACGAAGTCATTTTATTATTATTATTATTATTATTATTATTATTATTATTTGTTTTGATTCTCCCCGTCATTTGGCTTGGAAAAGGCAAAAGCAACAATAACCCAACTGCTTTCTCTTCCTCTTTATTTCACCACACAACTCGAGTATAGAACCTAATTGTAAAAGCCAAAAGCAACGAGAACGTAGTTGCTTTCTCTTTCTCCAGGCGATAGGGTTTGTCTTAGATCACGCAAAAGCAAAAGTTTGAACAAGGATGAGTTTCGATATTACCCTTCAAAGATGAGTTTGGACATTTATAGTGGCTGTGAAATTTTTCTAACATAAAATTGATTTTCTATGTGGCTTTGCAATAAGATAAGGTATTGTCTTCTTTGGCATAAAGTTGAGTTTCAAACCTTGAATTTTGCTTGATGTTGATTAATAAGCGGGTATTGGATTGCAAATGGTAATTTTAGGATGTGGTTGGAGCTAGATTGACAAATGAAAGAGGAGATATTTGGTTGTGGCTGGAGCTGGTGGCTGGAACTCGATCGATGAAGGAAATGAAAGGAAAAATATTTGTATGGAAAAACAACGTCATTTTTCATTAACAATCCACATTACAACTCAAACACAGCTCCATCGAAAAAGAAAATGGGAAATATTTGGCAAGGAAAAATGACGTCGTTTTTGGCTTTAGCAAAACATTGTATTTAAATTTTGGGGTTTGACCCATGAAAATATCATTTTCCTTACACTTACATGTATATCAATTACAAAAAGTGATGAGATAAAATTGGAGACAAAATCAATAGAATAAAGACATGTCTATGGATGGTTGATAAATTAAAATAAATGATTATCTTTTTATTTTGAGATGCTAAAACTTCTCTTAGAAAGCCCCATTAACATTTAAATGCAGCCTATTTACGAAGTCTCAAATTTGTTAGGAAATATGTCTTCTTCTTTTTATAAGAACCTTTCCTAAATTTCTCTTATTCAGTAATTTTCTTATTCAGAAGAATTCTTATTTAAGATATAAGTAACACTTTAACATTAAACTTTTTAAAAGATGAATACAACTTAAATAAGGAAATGAATACTTCTGTTATAAAAAATAATCACTATGTATAGGGCGGTTGAGTTCACTTATTTGCATAACACAACAATCGATTTCTCTGTAATTAAACATTTTTTAATGTGAGAGAAACGATAAGTCTATTCAAAGATTGTGTTTTGTTGAGGTTTTGAGTATGAGAAAAATACTAGAGTGATAACAATAATTTTAAAATAGTATATTTTTCTCTCATCGTCCTTGGTGGTTGTAGTTTTTTCGGATATAAAAGTTTTTAACATAAATTATTGTGTTGTGTGATTGATTTTATTCTTTATCTATTATCTATTTATTATTTGTTTGATTTTTTTTGAAGATATTGGGTGTGATTAAAATTTCCTAATAAGTTGTATCAAAGTTAAAGTTGCAACACAAAGCAAAGATGTCAACAATGAGGTTTTTAAAACCTGTGACGGTAAGAATAGAAAAGTTTTATGGAAGAATCAATTTTAGCTTGTGGAAAGTTCAAGTTAAGGATATGTTGATTCAATTTGTTTACACAAGGAAAGTAAAGGTGATATAAACCATATTTTTATTAGTGGAAACCCTTAGAGGTATGTAAACAATTAAGACACTTTAAAGAAGATTGTTGGATCAGAGCAAATTCGACAAACAGCTTTAAATTAGTAAATGAAAATACTAGTAATATTAGTTTGTAGTGTATCTCTTTTCTCCATGAGAGACTGCTTATCATTTTAGGTATACCATTGAAGAGGATGTATTACTAATGAAGGGTCCACAAGATTTGCGCACAAGGTATGATTTGACATTTATGCAAAGTATGTGGTAAAATTTTTATGTTAATAACTAAAGACTCGCAAGGAAGCCAAACATGAAAATAGGTATTTTCAGTAAGGTCATTGACATGTGTTAAATACATGTACTCTAGGTAAGATGGAGGATGATAATTTTCGATGTAGAAAATTAAGTCTATTGGATAGAGGACAAATTTTACCTATGGTAGAGTGATTCTCATAAGTCAACAAGGTAGAGAGGACTTGGTTGTGTGGATACATGATAGATCATATTTTGTCATTCAATTGAAAAGCTTGCCAAGATGGAGATTGTTAGGAATTCTGTCTCTTTTTTCAACAAGGACAATTCCTAGGCTTTTTTTACTTTGTAGTTTTTTTTTTAATTAAGAAGGATTCCTATTTAAGGAATAAATAATTTTCCTTTAGAACTGAACTTATTCAAGGATAAATACAATTAATATAATATAAATAATATTTTTCTTATAAGAAATAATCACTATATATACAGAAGTTGAGTTTGTTTGTTTGCATAACTCAAAAATCAATTTTTCTGCAAGTATACAATTTTTAATGTGAGAAAAATAATAGGTCTATTGAGAGATTATGTGTTATTGAGATTTTAGGTGTAAGAAAAATATTAGCGTGATTCTAGTAAATTTTTAGATAGTGAATTTTTCTTTCATTGTCTTTAGTGGCTGTGGTTTTTCTCCAGTATAAAAATTCTTCAATGTAAATTTATGTTATATGATTGACTTTATTCTCTATCTATTTTTTGTTTATTATTCATTTAATATTTTTACTTGGACGATCTTCGGTGAGATTAAAATTTCCGAACAAAATGATACCTGTTAACCTTTTAAAAGAATTGAAAGAAAAGGAAAAGACTCAAATGCTGTGAAATTTTATTTGCTTGTGGTCTTTTAAATTGGTGGATGATATCACTCCCCCATGGCTGCATGACACTGGACACGAACCCCACAAAGCTGGGCACTTAGATTCAAAGTGCTCGATTATGACAGAAAACCTGACAAGCAAGTAAAGGATTTGATACATAAAACCAAAGACAAAGGAAGCACAAAACTTTAACATTTTATATTACACATGAATAGTTCCACAATTCTGTTTTAATGCAATCATTCCTCACATTAGCTGAAACACACAAATTATCCAGAGTTTGATTCAGGATACTAATTCATTAAATTCTCCAGACTTTGATTCAGGATACTCAAAATGATGAGCATGCAACACCGCGGCCTACGTTCTGACCTGCAGGAATGTTTTAGCTCTGTACAGAGTGCAATCACCAGCCAAGCACAAGCTAATCATGCTATAATCAAGGGAAAAATTGTCATTGATCACAGTCCAGGGCAATCAGGTCCTGGAAAATCAGCTTCTGTTCAGATTTTTAGCCGCACGAAAGTCGACCTAGGTAAGTTCAATTCTTTACATAACGTCAAACTCCTATTGGTAACCTGCTAATTCTTTCTGTTCTTGTTGCAATATCAGGCACTGGTAAAGGCGAGTTGAGTCATAAAGCATACCTCAAGAACGGAAAGAGCCATAAGCATAATGGTACAAAAACCACAACTTATAAATTGAAGTTCTATGTTGAGCCTGATTTTGGACATCCAGGAGCTTTTGTTATAGAAAATCAGCATAAGTATAAATTTTTCCTTCAAGCTGCAACCCTCCACGCTCCGGACAACCAGGCTATCCATTTCGATTGCAGGTCTTGGGTCTATCCAATGAAACTGACTAAGACACCCCGGATTTTCTTCTCAAACAAGGTAAGCTGTAATCTTTGGTCTCAATTCTTTTCTTCTTTTTCAAACCAATTTAACCCCTAATCTCGTGTTGCCTTGCTAGAGCTATCTTCCAAGCGAAACACCAAGTACTCTTAAGGATTTGAGAGAACAAGAGCTTATAAGCTTGAGGGGAGATGGTACTGGAGAGAGGAAGGAATGGGAAAGAATATATGACTATGATTACTACAATGATCTTGGCGATCCTGATATAGGTCCTGATAATGCTAGACCTGTATTGGGAGGCTCTGAATCACTTCCATATCCTCGCAGGGGGAGAACTGGTCGCCCTAAATGCCGAGCAGGTAACCTCATTTATCCTTTTTCAGTTCATTGGCAAACAATAAATTCTGTGCTCACGCCAGTGTGACAACCAAATTTTGCCACTTTGATCATTTGTCTTATGAACATAGATCTCTTCACTGAGAGCCGACCAGAGAAAATCAACTTGGATATATATGTTCCCCCTGATGAGAGATTTAGTCCCAAGAAGTTGTCTGAATTTATTGGAAATTCGATCCGCGCTAGTCTACATTTCCTTATCCCTGAAGCAAATTCCTTGCTTGAAAAAGATCCCCATTTTCGGTCATTTGATGAGATAAGAGGTATGTTTTCAAGCAACAAAAGCCGGAAAGTGGAGGGATGGTTGACAAAGAAACTGCAGAAATTATTACGGGAACAGCTATTCAAACAGCTTACACGTGCACGCAAAGGAGACCCCATGAGGTTCCCAGAACCTCAAATTATAGCAAGTGATGCAGCCTACAATCTTCCATTCTTATTCTATTTTTCTTTGTTTCCTTCTAGTTTTTGGCATTTTAAATGATAGCTATTAGCAGCTCAGACTCCCTTATTTTTGCTCCTTTGTTATTTAGACAATGACTTGGCTTGGATGGAAGATGAGGAGTTTGGACGCCAAATGCTTGCTGGAATTAATCCTACACGTATTCGCTGCTTGGAGGTTTTCACTAACCAATGCAAAATTTCTTAAATCAAATTCAATCAAAACCAAAAATTGAAGCAAAAACAATTTCCTTAAAATGATAAAACATAGCGCACACACAATGTTCTAATTTGAGCATACCTTGCAGGCATTCCCACCGAAAGGGAAAAATGGCAAGATGAGTTCAATAACATTAGCAGACATAGAAGGCAGCCTCGATGGCCTGGATATTACACAGGTAGACATGTCATTTTCCTTTCTTCTCATTCATTCTGAGGCTTCAATGAGTGCATTTTCAATCTTAGAGGCAAAATTTAACGTCCAATAACCGAAGCAGGCAATGAACCAATGGAGAATATATATCTTGGATCACCACGACTATCTCACGCCATTTTTAAGCAGAATTAACACTAGCAGCGTATGTGCTTATGCATCCCGAACATTACTGTTCTTAAGAAGTGATGCCACGTTAAAGCCAGTGGCAATAGAGCTAAGCCTCCCTGGCTTATCTAGTGACGAGGTCAACAGGGTTTTTCTTCCAGCAAAGGAGGGCATTGAAGCAGCATTGTGGCAGCTTGCCAAAGCTCATGTCCTAGCTAATGACTCAGCTTACCATCAACTAGTCACCCATTGGTGAGTTCACATACTTTTGGGGTACAATTGTCAGAAAAATTTCATGCAGTACTTAATATATGGTGCGTTTTTTATTTTCCAGGTTGCATACTCATGCAGTGGTCGAGCCATTCGTCATTGCCACTAGAAGGCAGTTAAGTGTGATGCATCCTGTCCATCGTCTATTAGATCCTCATTTCAAAGACACCATGCATGTAAATGCATTGGCTCGGAGTATCCTCCTAAACGCTGGTGGAATCCTTGAGAAGACATTGTTTCCTGGTAAAATTTGTATGGAGTTGTCTTCTGAGCTCTACAAAGAGTGGAGATTTGATGAACAAGCCCTCCCAAAAGATCTTATTAAGAGGTATTAACAACACTATCTCTATGGGTTTAGCATGCACTACAATATCATACATTTTAACTCATGACATCAATTTTTCAGACGTTTAGCACTGGAAGACTCAGACTTGCCTACGGGGTGTCAAATTCTCTTCCAAGACTATCCCTATGGTTTAGATGGACTTGATGTATGGCTTGCCATTATGACATGGGTCAAAGATTATTGCTTCATCTTCTACAAAGATGATGATTCTGTCAAGTCTGATAAGGAAATCCAAGCATGGTGGAAAGAAATCCGTGAAGTAGGTCATGGTGATAAGCGCAATGCGAGCTGGTGGCTTGAAATGAACTCTCGTGACAACCTAATACAAGCTCTAACTATTCTCATATGGACTTCGTCAGCCCTTCATGCTTCAGTGAACTTTGGGCAATATGCATATGCTGCTTACCCTCCAAATCGTCCCACACTATGTCGAAAATTCATTCCGGATGAAGGAACACTAGAATTTGCAGAGTTATTAATTGATTCAGACAAGTACTATCTTAAAATGCTACCTGAAAGATTTGCGATAACCCTTAGTACTGCATTGGTAGAAGTCTTATCGCGGCACACATCAGATGAAGTTTACTTGGGGCAGAGGCAGTCATCAGAATGGACAGATGATCAGGAGGTTTTGCGAAAATTTGAAGAGTTCGGTGAGAAGCTGAAAGAAATAGAGCAAAAAATCGCGGAGAGGAACAGAAATGCCAGGCTTAAGAACAGATGGGGACCTGCCAAGGTAGCGTACAAACTTATGCATCCTGATACATCAAACGTCAAAAACGACGGAGGCATCACAGGAAAAGGTATCCCAAACAGTGTATCCATTTAGCGTAAGTTCAAGTGCATTCAATAAAAACTATTAGGGATCCCTCTAACATACATTTAATGTATGTTACAACCACTCACATAAACAATGAGTAATGTGGAATCCACTCAGTGTTCATGTGGGTGGTGCAACATACACTAAATGTATGTTAGGGTTTGCCAAACTATTAAGCGCTTCTGGATGTAATATCAAACTCTTGTACTTTTGTAATTTTTTTTTTAATTCAGTAAGTAATTATTACATAACAGAAAGCAAAAGCAGAAACAGCGGCATTGTCGGTTTGTTTGAAACCTGAAATGCAGTTGGCAGCAAGAAAATATTGGATGGGGATTGGTATCCCATTCAGACAGCTGCAAAATCCTGATTAGCTTCAATAACCAGCTTTTAGGTTTTAGCTGGAAGCTTTTAAAAGACACCGATATTTTAGAGTAGTTTTATTTTTTCCTGTTTGGTCGGGCCTTCTTCACAAATCAACTCCCACCTGTCTCTCATCAACAAAAATTTAATGATTAATACTCGGAAATGGGATTAATATCGCAAAAAGAAGCCCATCGCTGGAAGACTGAAGCAATACAAATTTGACCGAACTAGTGGGATACTGAGGTGCTGTGACCTTTCAGATTGATCTGAACAAGAAACTAAGAGATGTTGAAATAAGCAAGCAGATGAATTATTCTTCATTTCTCTTGGTTGGCTGAGATTCTATCAACAACATCGACCTTGAACAGCAAATGACGCACTGTCAACCTTTAAAGCATTTTTCAACACCATATCAGCGACCAGTTCAGCAGTGCCCAAGGCCTGAAAAAGAGGACCAAAATTATGAACGACCTGAAAATACGATCAACAAAACCAGTAAACCACATCAAAATATAATAGAAAAGAATACACATATTACCAGAGAAAGTCCTAAGCCTTCATGCCCGGTTGCAAGGAATACCTTTGACAAACCTGGAACAGGTCCAATTACTGGCTTCCCATCAGGCACTGAAATCAGGAAGTTTTTTGTCATATTGCCCCCTATTTACTTAATAGGCTATGATTCGAATTACATAGAAATTTCAAATCCATCAAATCTGACAGTATAGAAAAATTTCTACTTCAGAATTGCGAAATGATATGGACTTACTATAAGGACGCAGTCCTATTCTCACTTTTCTGTTGCTAATGAAATCTGCAAGACACAAGTCTCTTAGTTTGGGATAGAACTCCGCAGCACGCTTCCATATGCGATCGATGATTGTTTGTTCAACTTCAGTGTTGAAGCCAGCAAACTGACGGCTGCTCCCTGTATAGAAGAGCAGATAAATTGATGGAAAGACAAGCATGTCTACCAACATTCAGAGCTGACCTACTGCAACTCAGGATATTGCAAAATGAAAAGATACAAAGTATTTTAAACTTCAGATGTTCTCTTAAATACAATGCTAAATAAGGCTAAGAAATTCCATCCCCAAACAAGATTGCCTTAATACTCAGTATGTTAATCTTTCAACATAACATTGAAAAAGATCAAAACAGTAGTTCTAGAGAACTGCAAGGAGAAATGCAAAATTCTACCAAGAACAAGGTTTCCTATAGCATCTGTAGTGGCCGTCATCGAAATAGACAAGATTTGCCCATGATCAACCTGTCCTGGGTGTAGAGTTAGATCATGATGACCCACATAACCTGCCTCCATTGAAGCATGATTCAATTTAAGAGAATTGAAATTTTCAAGCACAAGCAAGTGACCCTGCAAGAAGATCAAATATAAGGCAGGTCCAACATCACAAATAGAAAAAAGAAATGGATTTTTCTTATAGAAGTAAGAATAAATGATGTTCATCACTCATTCAGAAGGAAGACTGCAAGAAAATTGTAATGGGGTTTCATGTAGAGATCCAAGGAATGAAATCAGGGATGAAACGTCAGTTGGTACGAAGATGGCTGAGCAAAGTTTGTAATGGAAAGTGATTTCTGAAGTAATGGATATAACATCATAAAGAAAACTCATCAAACTCTTCTAAACAACAAGCTAAAAAGTTGATTCTAACCTTTCGAGGCTTTACAGGGATGTCCAGAACAATCTCTGTTTCTCTAAGCAGGTCATGCATCAAAGACCCACTCCAACAACCAGCTGCAACTACAACGGCTTTCTTACTATACAAGGTATTCTTTGAGGTCTGAACTGCTTCAACCTCCCCTGTGCTATTAGATCTGAATATAACACAAAATATTAGAGTTGCTTTGAAATCTGTTTGACATCTGAATATGAACATGTAACACAGTCCGTCAATTTCAATTTAAGTCTTGGTATGGCAGAAAAAGCAACAAACCTTAATAAACACGTAACAGGGTCATGGTAGAACTCTGCATATCTGCCTTTTGATGCAAAATGCCTGTTACCCTACATAGATTACACCAAATAAAGGTCACAGCTGATTGAAAATGGTACAACAAGATACTGCTAACAAGTAACCTATATTTTCAACATAAATAAATAACTAGAGACTTTTTCAATATATGCAACAGCAAGCATAGCATCCAATTGGGAGTCATATGGTAGAAAAGCAGCCCCACTATCTTCCCCAACCATTAGTTCAGGTTCTGCTTGCAGCAAATCACTACTAGACAAGTACTCTGCTCTCAACCCAGCTTCACATAGCTGCTTCACCCTCTCTTTCAACATGACCAACTCTTCAGGGTTTTGACCGATTAACAAGCTTCCTGCAAATTAAATTCCCATTAGTAACAAATTTCAACTCAACAAAATAATTTTTAACTAGTACATGCCATTGATAACATTATGCTCATCAATTATGGACATACAATGATGCCTAATAGTCTAAGATGAGATGGAGTCTGTTAGGCTCACCACGCAGTTTATGTACCTGTCTGTTTCCATCCAATTACTTGAAGAGGGTCCAAGCCTTGGTCACGCAAGCTATCTGCCAACATCTTCCACAATTTATTGCTTCTCAATGTAAGGTCCCATATTTCACTCCCAGGTGTCCTGTGAACCATCCATATGTATCCCTGACCTAGAATTTAAAAAAAATAAATCAACCACAGTTCAAGAACAATGAAACAGTGCAAGCACCACTTTGAAAATAGTACAGAAATGTTCCGGTGAGCAGTGGATCCGTGGTGCAACTCATTGTTAATGAGAATGAAGCTGAAGCTATAAATTTATGTGGGATGTGACGGTGGCGCTCAATCCTTTAAGTAAACAACATTGCCTCACTAAATCGTTTTCTCATGTTCATTTTACAAAATGAAAAAAAAAATGAAAAATGCAATCAATTTGTAGTTTCTCTAGCACAGCTTTCTATTTTAATTTTTACCTGCACCAGTAGCACCAGAGCAAGGGACGGCTTTGTCAACTACAGCAACTGATAAATCCGACCCGACAAGTAACTGTCGGGCGATCGTCAACCCGATTATTCCAGCGCCGATTATAATCACATCGAATGTGTGACATCGGGAAGATGCAGTTATTGGATTTAGACGAGAATAGCCAGTGGGTCCGAGTGCCCGATCGGGGCGGGTTTTGTTGACTGAAAGTAAACGCGGTTTTTTGCCCAAAAAGCTCGATTTGAATGCGAAAGCAGCAGACGTGCGACACGATTGCCTCCCTCCCCGAGAACGCCAAACATTGACGCTTTCTTGTAGAGTAGAATTTGTTGATTGATTATTTGATGAGATTGAAGTCATTTCAGTTAACTGTTTCGAAATTTCTGCAGTGAGCTCGATGTAAGTGCAAGGTGACTTGTAAAAATGGGAGATTACCAACTAAGTCCCTCAGTTTTTCACGTTATTGATAACTTCATACTTTGTATAGGTCCCTTGTGACATATTGGAGATGACAACTCAAAAGAATATAAAATACACGAAATTTATTCATTGTGTTGTTTTTCTAAAAATATGGTTTACACTAAACTACATTCAGCTTGGAAAATTGATAATTATACAGGAATGGTACATCTTGGAGCAAAATTGAATGGTGAGTTGTGGTAGAAGCAGGCAAAATTGAAGTTTCATTAAAGCCTCAGAGTTCAGCCAAGTTAATCAACTCATTGGATAAATAAATTTCTGATTGTTTTGTCTCATAAGCAGCTTCTGAAAGACAATTATGGCTTGCCAAGGCTTTGTCCAAGGCATCTGCTAGTGCTGATTCCCACAAACCTGAGCTGCAAACTCTTTGGTAGGTCTCATAACCTGCTGCTTTTAGGCCATCTGATACCATTTCTCGCAAGAGCCCAGAAACCTCTTTGCTGTTCATCACATTCTTAAAAGTGTTGGACAACCCCGGTTTCCCAAAAACCACAATGGCACAACTCCTATCCACCATGCGAACATTGAATGCTTCTGCAAAAACTTCATGGGAGCCTAGCAGCATGTTCTTCAGAATTCCAGCAGATATCCTCTCCCTAAATCCCCACAAGAAAACCACATCCTCGCAACTTACTTTTCTTTTGTCATTGGTCCATCCTCTGATCTCTTCATTAGTTGGCTCTTGAGAGCTGCCAGGAAAACTGTAGAAGATATTTGCGTAGCGGTTAATGGCTGATGCCAGAAAATCATCACTAGATTCAATAGCATCAGGAGTGATTTTCAATATGGAGCACAGCTTCCCAAACAACTGGCATATTTTCACAACATTATGCCCATGAATCTTGCCTTCATTTTCACTAGCTGCAAAATTCAGGTACAACATTGAGAAATCAGATGACTTAATAGCACATAACTCTTAAGCGCTGATTGGCACTGTCATGGACATGACTCCCAAGTCAATTGATGTAATTAGTATTCACTAAAAACACAATTTGGCTTGACTAAATAATTGTTCCAGGCTGGACATGAAAGTCCCTAGTTTCCTTCATTCAACATTTCACAAGTGAACCTCAGTCATATGAAATATCCCAAGATGCAAGCATGATTTGATGTGCATGTGTGAACAGACTGACCTTGATTTGGAATTTCCATCTCGATGGGTGCGAAGAACCTATTTTTCAAGTAGGCGATGGTAGCAGATATATTGGTCATTTTTTTCACAGGACCAATATCCTTCAACAGATAGTTGACATCAATTACTTGAGGGAAAGCCAAGCGCAAAGAACAGATGAACTCGTCCATGTTAGGAGGTAGGGGAGCTAGAAATTTCAAATGGATAAATGTAAAATCTGAAAGAATCAGAAAAGAGAATCAATCTCAAATATGTAAAGAAGTCAAAGGTGCTATAAATTTCATTTATATAGATATACACCATTAAGGGAATTGTGGGCGACAATAGGTTTCTGTGAAGCAGAGATCAAATCGATCACCTCTCGAAATCCACGGACTCTCTTATTTTGTTCAAATTCGAAAGTTTGAAGCTCCCTCTGTCAATCAAAACCATAATTTAATAAAATGGACAAAACCTGAACAGTCACTGTCACCAGTGACTGGTTTACCTTTAAAAGATCCTTGTCATCATCTGAACTTGTCAACACAGCTCGAACTGCCTGTGTTCCTCCACCCTTTGCTGGAATTATTAGAGGAACAAGGACATCAGAAAAGTCTTCCAACATCTGTAACCAATCCAGAAAAACTGAACCGATTTAATTATCCAAGCAAGGACTAAGAATGGATTTGCTTCATCAAAAGTTGAAAGATCATAAAATATAATTTTTTCAATTGACCTTTAGTACTAGCTGAACTTGACGTTCACTGCAAACATCTATAGTCATACTAGGTCTAGATCCAAACTGTTCCCCTCCTAAAACAATTTTTCTCAAGGATGTCACCAGAGCTGCTGCAAATGACAAGTCATTACTATAAAATTGAAAAAAAAAAAGAAAAGAAGAAAAGACACAATAAGTAAAACTTTGCAGCAACTCATAATTTACCCTCTGTCTTTATGTCAGAGTCTGTACACGCATTTTTCCAATGCTTAACACGTGATCTAACCCTTTCAATGAAAACTGTATCAGCAACGCTAAGAGCAGGCGAAGAGGAAGATTTTGTCGCATGATCAACAGCCATTGGATTACCCATTCGAACTTTTGCAGAGGACTCTTGTGCTTCAGATAAGTATGATATGCCTTGTAATAGAAAAAGAGCCACTTGTGGCTTTGAGTAAGGATTTTCTCAAAACAAACAAGAGACAACAATTTCGTGAAACTACAGATGAAATTGCATCAGGTCTATCAGTGATTCCTGATTATATATTACCATCTTCATAAAACATTCATCATAAGGAAACAAGAGCTGTTCCTAAAAGTCGAATGCCGTGAATTTAGGCATGGTATGCGAAGTTCTTGGGAATGAAATTGATCCAAAGATATAACATATACAAGAATAAATTCTAAAGAACAAATCGGCTACATTATTGATAAAAACAAAGCTTTTATATTGATCTATCTTAAAGATCTTAAGTGATATATCCAACAATATTATTTTCTCGAAACCAGCAATAAAGGAATTACAACAGCAGCAATTATCAATAAACTGAGCAACTGACCATCGTATATGCAGGTATTAAAATCAAAACCCTCTTTCGCCATTGCAGTCAAATACGATGTTTGACAAGTAAAACTGTAAGATGGCATCCCCATCTTCAGCTCATCTCTTGGAAACAAATGAAAATTATACCTGCAACCCAGTATTCAAGAACAAATTTATAAACCACTATACTTGTCATTAGCAAAAATAATAAAAACAACAATAGCATGATAAGGACTCACGGGTAAGCGATGACTTTGGAAGCCTGAAGTTTAAAGGGGCAAATAGCAAACTGAAGAATCTGGAAACGTTCAGCGGCGAACTTAGCCTTAAGGTAAGCGGTGTCGGGAGTATCAAAGGTAGACACGCGGTGCCACGGCGACGAGAAGGAGCCGGTGTTTTGCAAAGAGACGGCTATAAAGTCTGAGCTGGAAATGTGGTTCTTGATTTCTGAGAGAGATTCATTGAAGTTGGTTTTTGTTATTTGTTTTATGGGCCAGCGGTGGTGGTGGTTTTGTTGGACGGTTTTGGTACAGAAGAAGCGTATTCGTAATGGCGAAGGCTTGAACTGAGGCACCATTTTTGTTGCAGAAGCGTCTTTGAGTTTTGTCCCGGCTATGCTCTTAAAATAGGTTATTTATCCAGATACACCCCCCTATTTCAAATTTCCGCATGTATACCTTATTTTGTGCAAGTACTAAATTACCCTAATTAAAAATCTTATTTCCCAAAAGCATACATGATATAGCGCTCTCAGTGTTTCTATTTGTTTCTTCTATTTCGAGTTCAAAGACCAGAACCCAGTTACAAAAATAGAGGAGCGCCCATCCCGCACACTGTAGACCATCACGTTCATTCTTCTTCCAATTGATTATTGTTTCTTCTTCAAAGATATAAAATTCTCTCTCTCCGCCCAAAGAACATTCTTAACTAGCAATCCTTGATTTGGCCAGGAAAGACTGCACTGCTTTGGGCCAAGAAGCGAAGGGAATGAGCTCGGCTGCTTCTCCTCCACACTGATTTTTCTCCGTGCCTGTTCCGCATGCGCTTCACGCACCATTGGCGTTTTTCTCTCCTCTTATTCTTCACCGTCCCACAAACCCAATGCCTTACTCTCTTCTCTCGACTTTCTTTTGCTACAACCGCTACAAAAGCACAAGGCACACATGACTCACAAATTGGGTTTTTCTGCGAAAAAGAAGTCTAAATTCAATAAAAAATAAATAGGAAAAGAAATAAAACCCTAAGGTCATTCATTGTTATTTACTTTATTTTCCCCCTTTATTTATATAAATAAAATAATTATTATTGCTGAATTTAATTTTCGTTGTTGTTATTATCTTTTAGGCATTTGCTTTTACATCATATGTGAAAGCCAAGCGATTACAGTCACGAGTAGTAGAGAAAGAGCAAAGTCAACTTCACATTCTGACTATAGACTGCTCTTACGATGAACCACCGCTATTTGTCATTGTAGTTTAGGGACCTCCCCAGGTTTTGCATATTTGTTCATTTTTTTAATTGTTTTAATTTTGAAAGTTAGGTGGCTTTTTTTAATTGTAATTATAATCTAGCCTTCTATGTAATGAGGTTATATAGAAAATTCTTTGGCCCATCGTGCGAGTGTGCGACATCCCGTAACAAAAATCAAGGTATGTATTATATATATAATGTATTTTGAACATAATAATAAGAATGATGATTTTTAATAATTGATTTATATAATTTTTTTTTAGTGGTGATTGTAGAGCATTTTTGTTGTGGTACTTGGAGGTCCTAGCCAATAGACTTGATGTCAATTCATATTACCAATAAGATCATGTTACACAATTTCGAAAAGTCTTGGCTGTCAAGTTATTTGGGTATAGGTCATGGAGAAAAAACTTTGTAGTGTTATTTTTTGGACTATGAGATGTAATAGTTATGATGAAGATGTTGTTGATATTTGATGTAATTAAAAATAACTTGACATCATTAATATATTTTATTTCTTTGTTAATTATATTAATGATAGATAAGATAATTTGTACAATTTATGTGATATAACAGGATTGTCATATATGCACAGGGAATAATTTATAAGAAAATACACGACTGTAGTCGGATATTTGTACAAATACACGACTGTAGTCGGATATTTGTACAAATACACGACTGCAGTCAGGTATTGACAAATAACATGACAAACTTTCTATCAGAAAATACAAGACTACAGTCAGGTATTTGCATAGATACATGACTGCAGTCGGGTATTTAAAAATAAACATGACAAGCTCTTTGTGAGAAAATACATGATTACAGTCGGGTATTTAGAAATAAGCATGGCAAGCTCTCTGTGAGAAAATACACGACTGCAGTTGGGTATTTACACAAATACACGACTGTAGTCGGGCATTTAGAAATAAACTTTACCATTTCGAAATAAACTTTACCATTTCTATAACAGCCAAAATACACGATTGTACTCGGGTATGTGCACAGAATAAAAACTCTCCTAAAACATTTATTATATTAATGACACAATCAATATAAATTTTAACATATTAAACTTCAAATAAATGAAACTAACTGTAGTCCAGTTGCCTATCAAATAAAATAAATCTAATACTTATTGAAATCGTAAATAAGTCATAACATAATAGAAGTTATTTAACATTCATCATAATTTTTTGGCATCTTCAACCCAAACATTTGGTCCATATTTTATAAGCCTCTGGTCGCTTCCCTTCCATACTTAGTCTTAGAAAGCCACACAACACGTTTATTCATATGCGAACAAAAATGTAGAAATTTATCATTAAATATGAAAGTTTACATGACAATAGTCGTGTAGCTTGCTAAAATAAACAACTATAGCTCTGTAAACAGTCAGATGATATATTTAATAAAAAAATAAATGTAATCTTTGTACTAACCGAATGTTAGGTGTCATAACAATTATTATATCTTTCAAACTTGCACGATTATTGTCGTTTAAATAAATAAATACATTACAGAAGTCGTGTAAGATGCAAAAATATATGACTTGGTTAATAATCAGAGGGCATATTTTGGGATTTCATAGCAATTAGAACATTATATAATATATATATATATATATATATATATATACACACACACACACACACAATTATAGTATGTAAGTTTATACGTACACGTTAATAGTCGTGTAACTTATTAACACACACGACTATAGTCCAATAATAATAAAAGGATATATATAGTGAAAAAAAATATTTTTTGAACCAATAAAATGATAAGGTGTCATAATAATTAAATTTTTTTACACATTTTCACGACTACGGTCGTGTAAATACATACATACACGACTGCTGTCGTGTATGTCGGGTGCAGAAAAAAATTGACAATAACTTCAGGTTTTAATGAATGTAGTTATAAAATCCATCAAATAACAGTCATATGATGCAAATGTAACAAAAATATGAGTTGCTTTAGTGTTTATCACAAACCAAACAAAACTCTAAAAATAATATAATGTCAACAAATTGAATAGATAATACAAAATAAAAAAATTCAGATACTTTATTCATGGGATGAATAATGCACCCAGCTGCAAACAAAAATCTCATTACATTAGCTGTTTGTGAGTGATTTTAAGTGTGGTGGGAGTTTTTTTTTTGTGTGGAATTAAAAAGAATGAGAAGTAAAGAGTGTTGTGAGTTGTGTGTGTTTTATATTTTCCTTTAGGGATATTTTAGACAATATACTACATAAAAAGATATATTTATATAATTTTCAAGTATGGAATATATTTAACTAAATACCCTACTTTTAAGATATATTTAATTAAAACCCCCTTCGAGTTTTGTCACTCTGAAAGAGAAATGAATGATTATTATTAACTGAAATGGGTTATGAGCCAGGGCGGGCTGCCCATTGGGCTTGTACCAATTGATTGACCAACCATTTTTTTTCAATTTTTTGAACAAAAAATTAAGATAAACACTGTTTAATAAATATCACAAATTACTTCATATCCGTAAAACTCATAAATTTTAGACAGGGAAAAATGAGAAATGGGCTAAGCTGTAAATGGAAATAAATTCACTTTAGAACAAAATTAACTTGAGCTATTGTCATTGATACCAGTAGGAATACCTTACTAGGTTGGCGATTTGGGAGCTTGGACCTGACATGTTATTGTCATTAAGTCCAAACACTCTAAGAGTCTGTCCAAGTTTGAACGGTCTGGGCCTGAGCCAGCCTTAGGCTTTCATTAATTCTTTAATTTTTTTTGTTTTAGTAAAGCTAAAAAACTTAAATTAAAGTTAACTATTTTAATACATAGTAGTTTAATACACAAAATATTAACAATGCAACATAATAAATTATAAATACTTATATCGAAAACAAAATTTTTGTTTTCCTACCACAAAAACTGGAGCTTTATAAATGAAAAATGCACAATACTCATGTACTCTTCTTTATGGAAGGACCGCATTCTTGCATCCACTTTTCTGAATTCTCCATTAATTCTTCTTTTTCAAGTTTTACATATTATTCGGTACGACCTTGACTTTGATTCAAAGAAAAAAAAGTTATGTGAAAGTGAAATTAATCATTAGCCTTCTGTTCTTTGTTGAATCACCACCAAAACAAAATAGAAGTTGTTTTTAACTTCAAATTGAAACAGCCAAATGCAGCCTAAAAATGTTTTAATTAAGACGAATTTTCATTTTCTTGACTTTTATCTTGATGTGTAAGGCTTGCACATTTACTGAATAATAGTGAAGTATTTTAAGTAAAAGGGTTTGATGAGAGACTTTTAGGGATGCTAATAGGTCTACTCATAAAGAAATTTTCTTTTGTAGATTATGGGATGAGGCAGTAAAGATGTCACTGCCGGCTACTGTCGACTATTGTTTTACTTAGTATGGGTGAGTGAGTTTGATTCGTGTGAGAGAGCAGTGAGACCGACTGAGGGGAGGCATTAGGATTTAGGTTTTGGCTTTTTTTTTTTTTAGTTTTTTCAATTTTAATTTTTTTAATATATTATAAAGTTACTTTTTTTTTTTAAAATATATAGTTACCAAGCGTATATGGGCTTTGCATTTTGGGAACCATTGTCCATGACTTTATCTCATGGGCTGGGCTTTAGCTCCGATTTTTTTGCCAACTTAGGCCTTCTTGTCCTCTTAAAACTCCACCAAAAAACATGCATTGAAAGAAATGGTTAATTACTATAATATTAGTTGATGCACACGTGTGATAAGAAAATGTTTGAACTTGGGTGCTTCATTTGAAAAATCCAAAACATTATTTTATGATAGGTTGTTGCGGCGGGTGGCGGCTCTAAGATAGAATAAATATTCCATGGTTTTAGGGTTGATTGCAAAGGCGACAACTCTAAGACGAAAGCAAATTCCTTGATTTTAGGGCGGGTTTACAAATCTCGAATTCTGTCATAGGTAGTCAAAATAGCAACTTACTGAAACGGAAAATTTACTAGTTAATCAACTTAGGTAAATTTGTTTGTTTTAATGATGATTATTTTTGTTGTTAATACTCTTTTTTATTGTAGTGTATGTCTGAAACTAAATAGTTAGATCATTATATTATAACATTTCGCCATGATGTGCACTGAAGGTGATCAATTAATGTCTACTGACAGGTACACAGACCATACAAATAAAAATTATCAAATAACTTGAAACAAAATAACTATCATACTTTTTTCAACAACATTAGCTCAGGTTAATTTTTTTTAAATGAATTTATTTCTATTTACAGCTGTGAAGTCAGTTGGTAAATCAAAGATGGGTACAAAAACAATATCATTTTGGAAGTAATTTCGCTTAAATTATCATATGCCGATCATGTGCTTATGACATAAAACAGAATTAACTAAAATGACATGCTTCTATGCGTTTTAGTTGACACTTTTACTCACGTGAGACGCATGTGACGAAACTGAAGCTTATCTAGTTAGAATTCTGTTAGTCACGTGTCCTTTTCTGTACAATCTGAGTTAAAGTTTGTTACAGCTTCTGGTTATAAAGAGCTGATTCTTCAGTTAGTTAGGTAGATGATTAGAGCGTTGTGTTGAGAGTTTGGAGAGAGAGAAAGTTCTTGCTTGTTGTCTAATATTTCTTGTTCAAGACTCTATAAAATTCTCATAAATTTATCAATAAAGCTCCTCTGAGTGCTTCTTTCTTGGATGTAGGTTAAGCAACCTTTGCTCAACTGAACCACGTTAAAATTGTGGTGTTTGATTGTTTTGATTCATTGTCTTGGTTGTTTTTCTTAATACTTCTGTTTAGTTTCTTTGATAGAGTTCACTTAGATCAACTTCTTGTGTTTGCAACTTGTGAAGATCTGATTAAAGGATCTCGGCCACTGATCCTTTATAAGAAAGCTATATAGAAGCAGCAAGCCCATTTTTCATTTTCCCCTTATTTCTTTGTTATATAGAAGCAGCAGTGTTTGACATGGAGTAAGGTGGATCAAGGTGTAATCACTGTCTAAACTTTGAGCTCAGAGATGCAGCACAAGGGCATTTGCCCTCAAACAAGACAAAACACATCTGTTTTCGCCAGCATATCACAAATTACTTAATCTCAATAAATTTAAGAATTTAAGGACCTCACTTGTATAGGGTATGTTTGACATTGAGAGTTGTGGCCTGTAATTCATATTTCTTACAAAATAAATACAATTAGTCATCAAGTAAAAGTGAATAACACTAACAATTGTGCTTTCAAAATTAAGCTTAAGTACAAGAACAGACACAAATATACTTAAAAGTTTTGATATGTATACCATCGATAATCAGCGAGTAATCGATATATTTACCTGTATTGAATAAGACAAAAGTAATATTAAAATCAAATCAATTAAACTGTTCTCCCACTAGCTTTATTCATTGAATCATTCTAATCTTAATATAAATTATTGATGTCTCTCATATTCTTTCAGACACAGATTTTGATGCAGCAAAAGGATGAGTGTAGCAAGACTGCTCTCTTTCTCAATCAAGCATAATGCACACAAGATCCCAGCTCATAGCACCCTTTTACAGTGGTTTCCCGGCCAGAAAACGACTGTAAAAATCCAATGCCTCTCGTGGTTTGTATTCTGGTACCGTATGACCAGCTCCCTGCACCAACAAAAATCATATTAATGCAAGCTACAAGAAATTGAATACTGCTTTTTGTGGATTCATTATTAGCTTATAGATAAAATTATAATGTAACTTCTGTTACAAGCATTTCACCTTTATGGTTAAAAATGTGAGGTTGTTTTCATATCCTTGAGTATATCTGCAACCAACAAGATGACTTATTTATGGATGTTTTGAGAAGAAGCATTCTGAAGAAATTATGAATAGGGTAGGGACTAGGACAATATCAATGAATATCCTATATATTAGTAGATGCAGAGTTGAAGGAAGTACCCAGCAACTTGTCCATTGGAAGTCCAAGGTCTCCATTTATCTACAATCTTATATCCAACCGACCTAGTCCATGCTTCACTCCCAGTGAAAGGAACACACATATCATGATCCCCACTGACAGAGAAGTCAACAGAAATACAAATCAATTATCAGTGGACGCGACCATCAATTTTTGGGAACAAGCACCAAAGCATTGTTAGAGGTCTACCTGAATATGAGTGCCCGATATCCCCTGAGAGTGAGGTTCTTATGGTATTTGATCATGCTCCCAGCATCATGATCAAATAAAATCCTGTCTGTACATAATTCCCAACTTCCAGCAATGCTCTCCTGTTGTGTCACAAGGAGCATAAAATAATTGCCCCAGAATTTGGCACTGACAAGTAACAAATAAAATTGAGATCACTAACCGGTTCGGCATGAATTGCTGTCCTAACTGCTGCATCATTGAGCCATAGAGTTGCAACTCTATCATCCTGCAGAGTTAATATTAATTTTCAGCATAACATTTTAAATAATTCTAATAAGTGGACAAAGAAATAGTTTAACTCTGTAAGAACAAACGAGCCATCCGTTGAAAGCCATAAATCCAATGTGTCTAAATTATTTAGAGTAGAGAAGCAAGACAAGGACCTGTTGATCAATAAGAAATGCTGAAAAAAGATAATCTCAGCAAATGCATGTCTTGCTAGCTTTACTTATTGGGAGACCCAGAATGTGGACAGTGAAAAAAAAATGTCTCTGGTTTGAAGCATAATATATTTTTTTCTAGATCTTTAATGGAATTAAACTAACACCATTTTCCTATTCAAACAAATTTAGCCATACGAATTACGAAATCATTTCCGGAGAGGAAGAGGAGGAAAAGGTTTAAGGATTGTAAATTGACTTACGGTGCATGGCACAGAATTACTATTGAGAAGCTGGGGCCAACTTGGAACAATCCCGTCTCTTACAGGAGCTCTAAGAGGCCAGGCACGACCAAACATCCTTATCCTCACAGGAAGAGGCCTATCAGTCTCACCCAACTGCCGGAAGCTGGATGGTAACCTAATGTTAGCGGCTGCAATCTCCCATGTCTCATTGCCATGATAGCACGGCTCTAAAATATCATATGTGTTTAAACCTGCAATATCCTGAAATTTAAAAATCTCTTAAGAATAAATGAAGAAGCTGGTTCATATTATCTGAACATTTGCATAAATCACGCATCAACAAGCAATCATACTACCTTCTCAACTTCAGAAAGCTTGCTGTCACAAGCCTCACTGAGTGGGTTATAGAAATTTCCTTGGCACAAATTTTGCACCTCCTGCAGTATGTAACCTGAATGATCATTCTAATGCTTTTGATTAAATTTAGGAATTAAGCAATATTTCAACCTCTGAGACTCAATATTCAAATTCATATACAATGGAGTCCAAGATGTAATCTGAATGTTTCAAAAAGAAAACGCTTCATCTGTAGCTCCACCCACCTCATATAGGTCATCTGATATCAGACCCATCCCATGCACAAATGGAACAAGCGCGTTCCCATCAATCTTTTCATCTGTTACTCCATTTCCCACCAGATATCCCTGAATATTACAATCACAGATTACAACCATAAATTTTAGCTTCAATAAAAATACTTTTGAGAAAGGCATACCTTGAAGTTCAGAACAGGTTTTTCACCAGCATCAATTCCTGCAAAATGATGATAATAATAAATATACAACAGAGCATAGCAGCACATGTTTAACCTAAAACACAGTTCAAAATATGAATTACCTTTCATCACTTCATAAGCAAGAGTGGGCACATATATCCCAGCATATGACTCTCCAGCAATAAAAAATGGGTTGGCTAGGAACTCCGGGTATAGTTCAAACCACTGATGCACAGACACAATTCATTAACACATACATCATCTTACAACTAAAGAAGAATATTAGTCAAATTCTCAATTTCTTCGAATTTACCTTGAGGAGAAAAGTGTGTGTATCAGAGGCAGTCTTTAAGTCCCCAGTAACATAATCGGTTTTATTTTCTGAGTAAGAAAGTCCAACACCAGCTGGGGAATCTAAATATATAATGCTAGAAACCTGAAAATTCAAGAACAGGAGGTAAGTAAAGTTCTGAGTTGTATTGATTCATGCATTGACAAAACCAAAATGTTAATACTTTTGTGATTAAATAAAAGCTGATCAAGAATGTAGACCTTGGTCCAGCTATATGGATTGACATGCAACTTGGGCAGACTTCCCTTTGTAGTTGGTGCTTCAAAATTGAAAGGCCCTGCAATGTAAGAAAGAAAACTAAGTGTTGCCCAAAAAAGAGACCAATAAATGGGGAAAAACGGAAAGGACCGTATCCTTTCATATAATTGAAGCAAGAATAGAAAGATAACATGTGAACAAATTCTACTGAATTGACCTAATTTCAGATAAAAACAAAATAACCAGCATTAATTCGATAAATATATACCGTGCTCATATATAAAACCATCAAAGCTGGAGCATCCTGGTCCACCATTGAGCCACAGAACCACAGGATCCTTGGATGGATTCCCTTCGGATTCAACAAAGTAGTAAAAGAGGTTCCTCCCATGGCTTTCATCAACCGTCACATACCTTCAAAAAACAAAGAAACGCCATAATTAATCATGAAAGCGTAATCTTTAGTTGACTTTTGGTCAATACAGCTATGAATTGGAGACAAAGGAATAGAAATGCAAAAAAATTGAAACATACCCAGAATAGTGCTTGGAAGGGAGATTGCCAGAGAAGCCAGGAATCTGAGTGATGAGAGCAGTTTCAGGAGCTGAACGAGTCAACACTGAAAAGCTCAATAATGTGTAACAAGCTAGTATCTTGTACATGATAAGACTACCTTTACCCATTAAAAAGTTTGATTAGAGTAGACTGCATGACTGTTTGATTATCCCCGAGACGTATTTATATAGTTGGTGAAAATGCAAGTTTCTAATGAAAAAACGCTTGCTTACAGTCCAATACGAAAGTGACAGAGCGAGAACGTGGACCATGAAGTAAGCAACCGTGAGGCTCAAAGGTAGAATGCCTTGTGGACAAAAACCTAATTTTTAAACTAATTTTACTTATGACTTTGAGCTACATAAAGATTGTGGTTTAGTTTAGTTCAGATATTCATTGACTGGCTTAAGTGGCTTTCGTACACTTAAAAATATATAATGATTTTGGGCCACAGTTTTGTTTGCTTTCCTTTTCTTCACGTATGTGCTCAAAGCACAGGCGAACAGAAATAGGCGCTATGTGCATGTGATGGCTGTTATACAAGAAACAGGGCCATCAGCATCACAGGTGGTGGCCAGGAGAAACGTCTTTCCCATTGCAAAATGAAATAGTTTGTAGATTTGATGACTTTGGGGATAGGGAAGGCGACGGGCCAGCGGGGGAGGCTTACCCCATTCTCACCCATTAAAAATTTTTTCTCCATTTCTCACTTAGTTTTTTAATAAATTTAGTGGAGGAATAATTTTTTCATTTTCACCTCATTTCTCATTTAATTATTTTATAATAGATATTTATAATATTATAAAATATTTAAAAAATATCTCAAATTTTAAAATAATATATTAAAATAATATAAAAATTAAAAAATATTTAAAAAGAGGTGCACTTTAAGTTAAAAAAATTATAATAATATCTTAGGATTGAATAAGAATTGTATTGTAAGGTTTTCTTTTAGTTATAGCCCGTTTATATTAGGTAAAAATTAAAAGAAAATTTATTAATCAATATTAGAATTGATAAAAGAAAATTTATTAAATAGAAATTAAAAAAATTTATATGTAATGAGATTGGGGGAGGAGTATAAAACCAAACCTTATTCCTATTAAAAATTTGGGAATTATTTTTTTCTTATTCCTCATTTTATTTCTCAGAAATTATTAAAAATTCACTCCATTTAAGGTGAAGTCTTAAACGAAAAATTTTACTGAATGACTTTTTTTAATATTAATTAATAATAAAAAAATATAGTGAATCAACTTTGATAGCACAACGACAGGAAGCAACACTTGGAAATCGGCTCCAAATGCAAGAAAAAGCAATCTTCTCGAAATAGAATATTTATTCAAGTGGATTTGAGTAGGGCCAAAATTGTTCTTTCATTTAAAGTTTCTTGGAACATGCTGCATCTCCCACCAGAGAAATGTTTCAACTTTTCACCAATCGCATTGATAGTTTTACAGCCACAACACAGTAGCAGCATTGGCTTTCAAGCTAAGATCCAACTGAGATAAGGAAGTGTTACCAATAATAGCAACAATGTTATCTTTCTGTTGGTGTCGACCCAACAATTACTGCTATCTTTACACACAAAGCATCCCACTAAGGCAAAATGCGCTTGATATTTATTGAGAACATCCCATTCCATTTGACAAAAGGCGGTGACTGCTTGACAGAGACTCAAATAATTGGCCTTTAACAAACAAAGCTAGCCTAGACTCAAATTGATCTTTAACAAACAAAACCATCGTATCTATTAATGGCTTAGATAATTCCTAGTTGGGAAAACTTTCTTTGTATGGCTACACTCATTATTGAAACTAATGAAGTACACTTATGACAAAACCAATATCATCAGAATCTTACCACTTTACCAAAGAGTAAGGGGATGTAGGAAAACTAATTAACAAGTAAGATCCAACCCATATCTCTTCTGTGGGTGTACAAGAGATAGTGCAAGAAACAAGTCTTATACTTTTTATACACATCCCCCACTCCACAGTACTCAGTCCACACAAGAAACAAAGAAAATGAACAGCAGCCAGTCACCTACACAAGCTTTCAGTTGTAAAAATAAAATTGATCCACCTTATCAGTTCCAACAATCCACTTGACTGAGAGCTCCAGAGCATAAAGAATTCTCATAGTTTCTATATCATGATGACAGTTCATAAATCTCTTTCATTTCGGCTTTCCAGCAAGAAAAAGGCTATAAAAATTCAATGCCTCCCATGGCTTGGATTCTGCTACAGATTGTCCAGGTCCCTGCAAAAACATAAGTTAAAAAGAAAGATTGATTATCAATATTTCATGTTACAAGAAATAGATTAAATATTTGAACTTAAATTGTAACTGATAGTAGAAGCAAAGAATTTTTGTTCTCATATCCTTGAGTATATTTGTAACCAACAAGATGATTAGTTGATAATGGATGTTTTGTGCAATGTGAAGAACAAGCCTTGACGACCATTTCATAGCAAAAATTGTTGAAAGGTTAAAAGGCGAAACTACCAGAACCATTCCGAACAATGGTGAATATGAATTCCTATTAATGACATATTACATATTTAAGTAAGGAAGGATTGAAACTAATTACTAACTACCAGCAACTTGCCCATTGGAAGTCCAAGGCTCATTTATCTACAATCTTGTATCCAACGGACCTTGTCCAAGCTTCACTCCCAGTAAACAGAATGCACATATCATGATCCCCACTGTCAGAAAAGTCGACAGAAATACACATTGGCTATCAGAGAACGTGTCTAAAACAAATCATTTTTCATATTAGAGAAGCAGAAAAGGTCAGAATCTAAAATCTTGATGCAGTCAACATCAGTTATACAATATATCAAATGTTTAACACTCATAGCAGGCTCCATCTTGCCTCATGAATCCAAAGTCAGTTGTGGGAGATAAGCCTGACTTGGCAACCAAAGGCGCAAGGCAAGACATGCCTTCAAAGTTGGTGGAGTTAAATAGATAACACCAGCTGCCATGATACTAGCACGACTTACCATATCTGTCTCTTAAGTTTTTCTTGTTATATCATCCAGAGTAACCTTGTATAATTGTTTGTAACCATAGCAAGTCTAGGGAAAAGTTAAAGCAGTTTTTTTAACCCAAACAGTTGTAAGATGTCAAAGCCTCGACTATGTCTTATTTTCACCCCATGTGAGATAGTAATTTGGGGAAAATAACCAGAAATGATTAAGGGTTTGAGCAAACACTAATGTAGTGTTGGAGACCTACCTGCATATAAGTGCCGGATATCCCCTGGCAGTGAGGTTCTTGTGGTATTTGATCATTGTTCCTAGCATCGTGGTTACATGTAATTTTGTCTGTATATAGTTCCCAACTTCCCACAATTTTTTCCTATTAAGTCACAAGGATCACGAAGTAAGAGGTTCCACAACAGGGAATAAAAAAGGAAATTGAATTCCTCACCCCTTCAGCATGAATTGCTTTCCTAACTGATGCATCATTTAGCCATAAGGTTGCAACTTCATCACTCAGTAGAGCTTATATAATTTGAGCATAACTATCAAATAATTTTAAGTGGAAAGAGAAATAACCAAGTACAAATGAACCATGTATATCTCCTTTCCAAGTAGGATTCAATCAGTTTTCGTTCAACCAACTTCGTTCTAGGGTATGAGCATATGATGTTCTACTACATAGCGAACAAACTCAGTTGGCTTATGCCTCTTCAGGTCACTAGTTCATGCCAGATCCAAGTTCTCATGAAAGCAATACACTCTACTTTGATCTTCTCCTCGTATTTTCCAATCATCCTCGTTACATCTTCTTCTCAGGTATAGTGACTATCCAAAATGCTGTTTTGTGCCCTATAGTTTTGTTGAAATACAAGGTAAGTCCGTGCTTGCCAATGACAACTGCTAGCAATAAGCTATGCTGCACTTCGGAAATATCTCTCCACAACAGATGTTCCAAACCAGAAAAAAAAAAATGGCAATTACAAAATTTACTGCCCATTACTGATTTTAGTGTTCCAAGTCACAAAATTGTGCAGAGCCCAAGAAGAAAAGAAAAGATAAAAAGGCATTTGGCATGACCATCCAAGCTGTCAAATTTTACTGCCCATTTCTAAATCCTAAAATTTTTAAAATTCTCAAGAATAAATGAAGAAGTAGATGAAAATTTTGCTTAAACTATAATAAGTAACCAGTAAAAGATACCTTTAAGTGAAGGTGATAAAAAAGAGTAAGCTATAAAATTTAAAAAATATAAATTCTAATACACTAAAAAATAAAAATATATTATATTAGAGTATTTTATTTATTTATTTTTTAAATTAATAAAATAAGAAATCGTTTTATTAGAAAATTACTCTTAGAATAATACACCTTGTAAACTTTAGCAACTTTGCTCTCGCAAGTATCGGTAACTGGGTTACAAGTGTGCACAATGATAATGGCATCGAGGATGTTGGTTTCATTCTAAATTTCTCTTTTGAATTTTAAGCTGAATTTATGGTGTCACAGTTATATTACTTTATATATGATTATTTCAAGTGGGAGTTGTCATAACTTTACTTTTTAGTTTCAATAACAAGCAAACTTTGTTATAAACTAACTCTTTCTCTTAGTGGGATTAGGATTAAGAAGAATGGTTGGGATAACATACATCCATCTCATTGGTAGGTTCAGGAAACGTTTAAGTAGGGCCAAAACGATTCTTTCTTTGAAGTTTCTTGGGATAAGCCGCATCTGCCTCTCCCACTATTGAAGTTACAGGTTATTACCATTCCCATTCATATTTTTATCAGTATTGGCTTCTAAACCAAGGATCCAAAAGTACAGTGTTATAAACCATTTTTTTTTCTTTTCTAAGCTTACTTTTATATCTCACTGGGAATTTTGAATCCCACTTCATCCTCGTAACAAGAAACCATTTTCTCCGTCTCTACATTCACCACCATCCAACTCATTTCTCTACTGCAGAAAATACAAGAAAACAAGTGCAAACCTGAGAACTCTAAAGGCTAATAGATATTTCACAAGCTTTATATTACGAACGCCGAATCACTGCAAACAATTTTTATATGCACTTACTTCATTACTATACAGTGACAGAACTACAAAATAATACATGTCACGGCACTTATCTTCCATCAAAGAATTCTTTCCCTGTTGAAACTAATTGAACACATATGCTCTTCAACTCGCTATCTTCCCTCATGCAACAGAAATATACTCCCAATTTGGGAAATTGGATTGTATGTTGTAAAGCTTACTCATAGTTCACTCCAAAATTTTTACCTAATTAAATAACCGAAAAGGGCCATGAAAAATGCAAGTAGAACTGTTCTACTTGCATCCACAACTGATGGGACACCAGAAGAGTAAATTCTCTGAGCTTGATCTCTGCAGTAGGGAAAAAACATTAAACAAAAGATTACCTTTCACAAATATCTCATGTCACTGGAACCATCTCTAAATTAGGTTCTATGCTTCAAAAGGTACATTCTAATTGAAATTTAAGGAATTAAATTTTAGGTTGACTAAAAACCCTTAACTGTACATCCTCGTTGTGAGAAAGCTATAATTTTGGGAACCTTCAGAACCAAATGAAGTCACTTTGGGTAATACAAATAGTAAATAAGTCAAGCATTCAGAACTCACCCGGTTCAATATTTACTAACTGGTAAGGAATGCTATCTGGAACAATTGCTGCGTCATAGCCATAGGGACCAAGTCCACTGATGGGGATCCCGTCAGGAACTCCAAGGTCTACGCCATTCTCAACATCTTTCCTTAGTTTCTGTAACCCATCAGTTTCAGTTATCATCCCAGAATTTCACTAGAATGGATAACACATACCAAAAGCAGTAAGCTAAAAGAAGTGACGCCTGCTGACCTTATGACTCTTCGTGTACCAGTCACTGATAAAAATGGTAATATCGACATCTGGCACTGCAAAGGGTAATGGAATAACATCTCTGCTGTTAATGATGATTCCCCCATACCCACCTGCAGCTCGCTGGAAGTCTAAAGAAGGGAAGTAAAAAAAACTCCCTATCTGGTCCTTCACCTGAAACTGATATGACCAGTTCCAACCAGCAGGAATTGGACAATTAGCCCCTAAAACACCATCTTGCCAAGAATTTTTCCTATGTTTACATTAAAATGTAATTTTGAGATGGTTCCAGCGTATTATACCATGTAAGAAGCAATGGCTCATCAAGATCATTCTTTGCAATTTGTAGTGACATTAAGAATCGGTTCCGGAAAATGCCCATTAATCCCAATAACCAGCAAAATGGTATACAAACAAAGAAAGGGAAAACAAAATCTCTCAACAAAACATCAAGGGCAGGAGAAAAAGTGAAAAACAGTTATAACATGAAAAATCAAGCAACACTGATTTCTTAATAGTTCATAACTCAACAATAGGGTCAAAATTGAAACTCAAGCTCCAAAATTCGTTGACAATAGTAACAATTTAACTTACATGAAACTATCACTAAACAACATAACAGAATGAGCATTTAGCAATTAAAAAAATCCAAAAATTGAACGAGAGAGAAATAAATGTAATTGAAGGGAAGAGAAATGAAAAGAGAGGAACCTGCTGTTTATCTCCAAGTGGGGAAGCAGTAATAAATGAGATAGTCCAGTCATAGAACACGTAAGGGTCACCTCCAAAACAGCCATTTAGCAACCAAACAAGTATAAAGAAGAAAGAAATACAAGAAGAACACAGATAAGAAGCAAACGGCATTGGATCCCTTTCCTGTTCTGTTCTCTTTTGAGGTGATGTGATCTTATCTTCCCTAGGTGGTGAAGGTGAAACTAGGGAGTTAAGTGATGTCTTTGCCTTTGAAAGTGGGAACTGTAAGCATGGAGATTGCATTGGAGCAGCAGTATATATATTAGGGAATAGGGGCTGAAGTGAAGTCACCTGGGATCTAAAGAAACAGCTTGAAGGCGCCGGTTTTGTCCTGGAGATGGGCCCCGTGTCTTGTTTTTGCAGAAAATGGGAGCCATTGCCATTTGCCACCGACTGTGGTAGTAGGTTAATTAAACTGTGGGGTCTCTAATAATTTGTAAAGTCGCTAAAGGAGTTGTTTATTGAAGAAACACAGTTTAGTAAACAATCCTTTGACAGACAGCCGGCCATATATTGATAACGACGGGAAAAAGATGGTGAAAAAATTTCATCCATTCACACAATTGATTGTAGCAGCAGCCTCCTTTGTATCTTATTTAAGTTGGAGGATTTGATATATTGCACTTTGGGAGTGATGCAAATTAAATTACACTCAGTTTAACCGTAAACTTTTTTATTCGTTATCAAAATTGTCTAATACACCTATTTATTTACTGGCGATCATCCCATCTTCAAAAATTTCTAACAACACCGCACCGATCATTTCAAAATATCTTACCTTTACACATATCCCATAAAATACGAATAAAATTAAAATGAGTATGACTCTCATTATTGGTGAATACAATTGGAGTTAAAAGGAAGATTTGAAGAAGTTGAAGCATGGGCAACACCATAGCCAACGGCAAAACCACATCCCTATTGTTATGGATTGATGAAATTTTGCAGCCGTTGCGGATGAATGCATACCCAAGGTAAGGAATCAAATTCAGAATAATTACGACGGGTGTTTCCTATATAATGTAAGATTTTAGCCTATAATAATTAGTCTGCACAAACAAATTAAGTTGTGTCATTACTTCATTAAAAAAAAAAAAGAGGAAAAAAATTAATAATAAACATTCATGTCAAATTGAAAACCTCCAAATCCGCAGGTTCTATTCTATAAACATTCTCCCAATCATCCATCTGAAATTAAGGATCAAATTAAAACGGAGTCGGATATCATATTAAAAAAATCATTTGACCCAAAATTTGAACCGAATTTGGTCAACAATAAATTAATTACTGTGATCAGATAATGTAAGTGCTTCTTCCACTGTGATTTGAAGAGCGAAAGTGTGACTATTGTGTTTACATACACTATGAGAAAATACCCAAATTTAATAGAAGACTTGCTCTCAGCTGTGAAGGTTGGATGTTTATTGATCCAAAGCGAGACAAAAGGCACGAGAACGGCCAAGGGCGGGACGACAAAATGGCCAAACTGCAGAGGGAAAGAAAGATGGATAAAATTTAAAATAATTAAACGAAGAAGAGGAAAGTACGTCACGTGTGTAAAAAGCAAACACAAAAAATAAATGTGTATTATATGTAAGTACAACCCTATACATCACTTGAGAATGGTGATGTGATATTATTATTTTTTATTATTATATTTTTTTATTATTTAATAAATAAATAATTTAATTTAATTTTTTATCTTTTCATAATTAATTTGATTGTTATTATAGAATAACAATTATATAAAGATTTTAATGAGACACATTCTTTGTAATGAACATATAAGGGAGAGTATTATGAATTTATTAAAATAAATATGGATGTTCATAATATATATCTCTTAGGGCCAGTTTGGTAATGCTGTAATTTTTAAAATAATTGTTGTTAGCTGTGCTATAGAAATAATCAGCTGTGAAAAGAATTAGTTAAGTATTTGCTAAATTTTATTTTCAAAAGTATTGTGAATTTTGAAAGTAGTTATAGGTGTTTGGTAAATTTTATTGTTAAACTGCTGTAAGAAAATAAATGACTAAAATATACATAATGGAGGGTGAAATTTACTTATACATATAAAAATATACACGTACAATATCTCGTTGAATCAAACACTTTTTTTTTTATAAAAATGTAGAATTGGCATATTAACTTCTTGCCAAAATTATTAAAATATTGATTTTATTTCCTATTTAAATAAGGATATTTTCGAGTTTAAGCAATAATTGTAATGATATTTATGGAATTATATTAAAGGATAAAATTGATTCTCAAAATCAGAATCTAAAAATTACTCCTTTCCTGTTTTTCAAAATCAGCTGTAGGAGGAGTTGATTCTGGCAAAAGTGATTTTGATTTTTTTTTTACCAAATACTGAAATTAGCTTTTAGATTTTTAAAATCACTTTTAACCCTCCCAAAAGCAATCCCAAACGGGGTCTTAGTCTCTTCACTATCTCCCATTAGCAACCTTTAACTTCCCTATAACTCCCACTATCTCACAAGGATATGATCCATAATTTTTTTATTAATTTCATGGAGTAATTATGTAATTATAAAAGGAGAGCACATTTTTTTTGTACACACACAATTAGAATGAATAAAATCACTCTAATAATATTTTCTCTCATTTATATTCTTATCTTGCGTTGCTTCTTTATTTGTATTGCTGGCTAATACCTTTTTTTGTTTTTTTATAAGGCTGCCTCATCTTAAAAAAAATTAATTTATATTTTTTTATCAGTTTCATCAAGTGTAAAGTAATAAAAAATGATAATACTAATTTTTTTAAAGCCGCGTGAAACGCAGTTCTATTTTCTAGTCCAAATAATAAAGCTTAGTCTTCACGGTGAGGGATAGCTCGTCTTTGGAATCCATGATCCCACATGAACAAATATTTTGATGTATATATAGGAATTGAAGATCTTAAAGCACAAATTTATAGGAATATCAAATAATCTAAAACAGAAATCTCACACAAATTCTAACTAATATAGGTAACTAGTTGAGTAAGATAATTCAACAAAACTATAGGTTTTAAGGAGATTTTGTTTCTCCAAGAAAATAAAAATTCAGTGTCTTTTCAGCAAGTTGAGTGTGGCTATATGAACCACTAAAACTTTTTATTTTTTATTTTTTATGTAAATATGAAAAAATATTAAATGAAAGATAAAGAAGATTCACGAAAGTATTTTTTTTAAAAGATTAAGTTATAAAATAATACTTAGAAGAGTCCTAAGTATCTTTTAATAACTTTTAACTGATAGTTATTGATGGGTAATTCAACTAAGTACTATATATGGGATAAGAAAATTTTTAAGCTAACAAAGCCATCTGCTATAGAATTTCTTTCTTCGAAAATATTAGGGCATTTAAAAAATCATTTTTTTAATCAAATTATAATAGTTAATCCATATAAATGCACTACCTCTCGAAAGATAAAACAAACATTTAATGTTGTGTTTACTAAATTAGAATGGAAATCAGAATGAAGAAATTGGAATAAAAAACTCATTTACTTGTTAAATTGAAGTTGGGAATAACAATGAATTGCGTGGACACGACACAAATTTGGAATTGATTATTGGAATTCTATTATAAGAAGGGGGGTTGGAAATCATATCTCCATTCCTTAGATGATGTTTTTGCCCTCAAACAAAATCAATAATTCCAATTTTATCTTCAATTCAAAAAAAGAAAAGTACCCGCTGAGGAGAAGCCATGACTGTTGCATGCCAGCCGATAGTCGTCGATCTGCTGCCACTAAACGCCATAACCATTGTAGAGTCGTTCGTCACTATTGATCTGCTGTCGAACCGAAGCCACGATCGTCATATAGTCGTTCGTCGCCGTCGCACACGGTCCCTTTGTGCCTCAATGTAGCCGCTATCCCGTCATTGCTGCAAGTCTCCAACCTTCATTGTCATTACAAAAGGAAAATGACATTCACACCACGCTAAGCCCTACGGTAAGCCCCGAACGCAGTGTTTTGTTTATCATATATATTGTCATTGTTATGCATTGACTTGTTGTTGGTTAATTTCTATAAGCAATTATTATCAATGCCAATATGCAAGTATGCACAACAAGTAATAAAATAATGAGTATTCAAGATTGTCTCCACCGAAATTGATGTTACTCAAAATGCTAAAGTAAATCACAATAATGCAAATCAATTAAGGACCAAAGCAAACAATTGTCGAATATTCTATGTAACTAATAGTTGAAAATAAAACAATACTGTAACGAGATAAACGGAGTTGAATGTGTCTAAGATTTAATTGAGAATATAGTAGTTGAATGATTAAACTCTCCTAATGGGCTGACCGTTGTTTACCAAATTAGTAACAGTTGTCACAATAAGTGTTGTAGCAATGGGTAGAATAAATTTGCCTCTACAGCTACCGCATGTTGGAAATCTCATACCTTTAAATCTACTAACAATGACCAGTTGCTCATATATTTATGATATAACATTATAACCTTTAGTCTCTTTACCTTACAAGGTGAACACCTATGCCTAGAATGTCACAAATTTTAACTTCAAGTATTGCCCTTATGAGATTCAAGATAACCTAATCTAGGAAACTCGACTTAAGAACAAGTAATACTCTAATAATGTTTGCTAAGACATGCCTTTTTGCTGCTCTGTCTTAACTAAAACTATTAAATAGGTGGTCAACCGAAATAACAGTTGTATTCATAAAAACTATTAGAGTATAATGCTACAACATTATCATAACAATATAAAAGAACAGTTAAGAACCCATTGGATTATTTGTCACTCAATCACAAGTAAATTTAGTTTATAATCTAGGTGAGAAAAACAAACACAAATATATTGGTTTCGGAATACATCAAATCAATTAAAGGAGATAAATATAAGTTGAGCACAATGAAAATCAAAGTCAAGTAGTTTTGCACAATTGTCCAATGTTGCCGTAACAATACTCTTCAGTTCTAATCTTCTTCTCTTTCATTCCTTCTAATTACTCTTATGATAATTCCTTCGCCGCCCTTCTACGTGGTGCACCCTCCTTTTTATATTGCAATTTACGTTATAACCAAAGCCCATGAGCGTGTATGTGTTTAAATTAGGAAACACGTAGATCGCGACTTTAGGGCTGACTTGCGCCTAAATTTTCTCCCGCACTGCTCCTAAGTTGCTACAGCATTGGTTTTCTTCCCGATTGTGCTTTACTTCTTTTGTGGCCATCTTCCTTCCTACTCTTGTTCTTCCAATACCTCAACATCCTCTTACAAATTTAAAACCTGTTTTTAGCACAAATTTCAATAGTTCAACCAAAACTTATTAAAACTCAATTAAAATGAATATTTATGCAAAAGATACTCAAAATGTAGTAAAAACACCTTATTTGTTCTCCAAGTGACCTTGATTCAAGCTTAGCATCGCTATAATAACTCTTATTTCCTAGAGTTATCACACCCCCAAACTTAAACCATTGCTTGCCCTCAAGTAATGACATATACTAATATTTCCCGCAAATAAACATGCATATAACTTTAGCTCTTTTATCCAATTTGTAAAGATTCTTCCACCTTCAGATCACAATCCTAATTATACAAAACGCCCATAGTAAATCAGTTCTAAACTTAAGCTTCTTTCTATCCATAGGGTGTGTGCGCTACTTTGATTAAATTCCAGATATGTTGTAACATCACCAATGGACTGCAGAAATTTCAGCAATGATATACTTTATTCATGGAAGGGGTAGCATAAATTTCACATATTCAAACTGTGATTGGTCTAATATTGTTAAACTGAGAAGTCATCAACATTCTCACTGTAACATTTATCTTTCATGTGAATGTCAATCACTTGTAATGATGACACCTAATTACTCAAACTATGCCCAGATCAGAGTTGTTGCAGCAGTAACTATAATGTACTCTTATCTAGAGGTATATTTTACTCAAGGTTGAACATGGAGCTCATGAACAGATTTGACTACTTGATGCCTTAGACAGAGGAATATATATATATATATATATATATATATATATATATATATATATATATATATATATATATATATATATTCTATTTTAAAATCTAATCTTTCAATTTTAAAACCTATATGAATGGCTACAAGTATAGAATTATAGCCCTAAGCGGAATCTTTTATCCTAAAATGGGACTTATGACCAGTAAAAAATTCACCACACACAGAGAAATCAATTTTGAAAACTTTTAAACACACACAGACTCTTTACAACTATATTACACCTAGAAGACTCAGATCTCTTAAAAGATAGTTTGACTTTACCATCAGAATATTGAGTCACATTTTGTAACTCCGTATTTGGCTTAAGACTTTTTGGAATCACTAGTTCAGTGGCTCCATCCAGAATCCATTCATCTGGAAGATGAATGTCTTTCCATTGGATTGGTTTTGGGACAACCATGTTGGCTTTAGACAAATCAGTCTGCAAGAGAAGAGTCTTATCTCTTTTTGACTGGAATTTATGTTGCGTATTGAACGCAGAGTTCATTGCTTTATAAGACATTTTGTAGATTAATGCAACTGGAATTGAACCTTCAATCATATGATAATTGTGGGTCTTGATTTGTAAAATCATGCTTTTAAGGATATTTTTGTCTTTAAGGGAAACTGTTATATTAGGGTAACAGTTGAAGTGGATTGGACCTTTACAGAGTCTGGATTCTATACTACTGAGTAAAGAATCATCAAAAGAAGTAAACCTGCCATCACGGAGGACAGCGAAAATGGAGTTATCTAGACCTTCCTTTGTCAAGGGCTTTATTCCGACTTGGATAAGACCAATATGAGCATAATTAAACTTTTTCTCTTTTAAATTCGTTAAAGTCTTTTCTGAAAATAAATGAATTGTTTCAAAAGGTTTTGAAAGTGTTATATCTCTTTCTTCGGTTTTTATAACATAATCACTTTTTAAAAAATCAAGCTTTTTTGTTTTGTAAATCATTTCTTTAGAAACTTTGGGTAATTCCCAATAATCAATTGCTTTATCAAAATCAGCTATAACAAATTCCTCGGAACTCACGATATTCTTTGAATCACTAGTCTTCCCAGAGGAAGAGCTAGAGAAGGAGGATGCTCTACAGAGTAGAGAATCTATGATGCTAAAAAATTTTCAATTTTAAAACCTATATGAATTACTACAGATATGGAATTATAGCCCTAAGTGGAATCTCTTATCCTAAAACGGGGCTTATGACCAATAAAAATTTCACCACACACACAGAAATCAATTTTGAAAACTTTTAAACACACACACTCTTCACAACTATATTACACCCACTTCCCGTGGCTCTAATACCAGGACAAACTCAGGGATTGTAGAAGTTTATGTGTGCTTTGAAGAAGTGATTACTGCTGAGGAAATGATAAGGGGTAGATCTGGGAACTACCGGAAGTTTTGTCGGCTTTACAAATTTTAAGGTTGCTTTATTGGTACGTGGCTTGTGATCTCTCAGTGCAGACCAGACTAACGCCTATTCGGGTTCGCCTCTGAAATTTACGTCGACTAAAGAAAATAGTTTTGTAGCTTTGGAAGTCATTAAGTTTCCTACATCGTAATTGTGTAGTAACTCAGCATTTTTATCTCTTAGGTGAGAAGGATCACCTATGAAATGGAGAGAAATGGTCAAAATTAAAGTTGCAACTACATCTTGGATGGGGTTGTTATATTCATCTAGAATGGGGATTCGATCCTCATTTATTTAAATAGCATCCAAAATATTTAAAGAGAGGGAAATAGCAAGGCAGTAGTTCGGTGAGTTTTGACTACACACCCTTGGATTTCTTGTGCAATGATGCTACCGACATCTATAGGAAGTCCTCGAACTATGACATATGACAATAACAACCTTTCTTGCGAAACGGTAGTAGCGTGAGTGGTGGGCATAAGCCTAGATTTCAGAAATTTCACCCACACTTTAGCAATAGCTTCAAATCTGTCATATTAACTACATGCCCTTCCTCGTTTACCTATAATACCCTTTCGATGGTAAGAGTTTTGAAAATGGTGTTCCATTTTTTCGGAGTCAACTTATCACGCAACTTAGCATACTCACAAGCAATTTCAACAGGTACGTTATAGAAAGCATTGATAACACGAGGAGTCTAATGGGACAAGTGTATTTCTTACCCACACGTTGTGCTGAACAAGGCTTACCAAATTGGCGTAAAATTCTTTGACAACAGGCAGCACTGGATCTCGAGAGTGGCTGCAAAACTCTAGCCATCCTCGCTTTGCCACAACATTATAAATGGTTTGCACAATTCCCGTGAGTTGGTCTGGGAATTGAAACCCTTTTTCTTCCAGAATTCAACGCGGCTCTATGAATTCTTCATATTTTTCTTCAGCGTGATGACTCTGGAATCGTGATGGATCTTTGAGGCGGCTTGCTGTTTTCTTATATCTTGGCATTGTTGTAGCAGTAACAAATTGAGGTTACTGTTCCTGAGAGTAAAAAGAGAAGAAGAGGTTAAGATTTAGGAGAGTTGGTTTTTTTTTTAAGGAGATGGGGAATAGTGGCTTAGAGTACTAAGCACAATGACTCCCTTTTATAGTGGACTTTTAATTTGAGATAAATACGGTAACTTGAAATAATTTAGGGAATAAAATATTTTTGAATTAATTGTGCATATCCCAAAATTATCGGCCAGTGAATTTAAAGCTTTATTTTCGGAGATTTATTTCCGCAATTTCTATCCATATCCATGCATCCATTTGTCACAATTTTATCTCCAACAGTAAGTGAAAGACTCCAGCATTTAATTTTACTATAATGATGCAATTAGCTGCTGTAGCACCCATTCGCTTATTCTAACAACAGATATATACTCCTTATTAAAAGCTTCTAACACGTGGTTCACCTCTGAATTCTGCCACCACCATGCTCACGTGTCAATATAGAATTCACTTGTCACATTTATTAAATTCAAGTCTAAAATTATTAAAAGACATAGATATATCAAATTAAAGTGAAACTAAAGTATGCCATAATGGAAAAGGATAAAAATAAATGGTTAACATGGAAAAACAAGATTAAATAAAATGGTAAAGAGGGAAAGTTGTCCATAAAATCAAAGGATATCCAAATTGATTTGAGGTGGTTGTCTTCTCAATGGGCTGCCTCCCATGAAGCGTTTGATTTAAGGTCCTTCAGCCTGACCTTCTATCTTTGCTCAATAGTTGGGTTCTTTAAGGAGTAACACCTCCTTTGAACATTCTGCTGCTGGATATATGTAATGCTTAACTTTGTGCTCATTAACCTTAAACTGGTGGCCTATTTGTTCATCTAGAAGATCAATAGTTCCATAAGGGTAAGATTTTAACAACTTAAATGGGCCAGACCATCATGACTTGAGTTTTCCCATAAACAATCTTAGTCTTGTGTTGTGAAGCAGCACTAATTGACCAGGGATGAATTTCCTGTGTTAAATATGCTTGTCGTGCCAGTGTTTTGTTCTCTCTTTATAGATTCTTGCATTTTCATATGAAAATAGCCGTAATTCATCAAGCTCACAAAGTTGAAGTTTCCTTTGCTCTGCTACAGCATGCATATCCCAATTTAATTTCTTTAGTGCCCAATGGGCTTTGTGCTCTAGCTCTAGTGACAAATGACATGCTTTGCCATAAACAATTTGGTAAAGAGACATGCCTAGTGGAGTTTTGTATACTGTTCTGTAAGCCCATAGAGTGTCATGTAAATGTAAAGGCCAATCCTTCTTTGTTGGGTTTATCACTTTTTCTTAGATTTTTTTAATTTCTCTACTGGACACTTAAGCCTACCCATTGGATTGTGGGTGATATGCTGTTGCTATCTTGTGTCTGACTCTATATTTCATCATTGTTGAAGCAAAGATTTTGTTACAAAAATGTGTGCCTTCATCACAATAATTGCTTTAGGAGTGCCAAACTTGGAGAAAATATTTTTTTAAAGAAAAGACACCACTGTTTTAACATCATTGGTAGGTAGTGCTGCAGCTTCTACCAATTTGGAGATATAATCTACAGCAACAAGGATAAATAAGTTCCCAAAGGATGAGGAAAAATGTCCCATAAAATCTATTCCCCAAACATAAAAAACTTCCACTTCCAGTATGTTAGTTAATGACATCTCATGTCTACTAGTTATGTTCCTTGTCCTTTGACACCTGTCACAATATTTAACAAATTCATAAGCATCTTTAAAGATAGTGGGCCGACAATAACCTGATTGCATAACTTTGGCAGCTGTTCTCTGACCACTAAAATGTTCTCCGTATGCTGCAGTATGATATGACTCCAATATTTAAGGTTTTTCTTCTACTGCAACACATCTTCTTAATACTTGATCTAAGTATAGCTTATATAAATGTGGGTCATCCACTAATAACTTCTAACATCATGAATAAATTTCTTTTTCTCTTGAAACTTCAGCTCAGGTGATAACTGTTGTGCAAATTTTATTGAACTCGCAAGCGCACGAATCTATCGTAGTATAGCTTAATGGTGCGAGTGTCGATCCCATGAGGAGGTGGATTTTAATTATTTATAGAATTAATTCTGTAAATTGGTTGGATTTGTGGTGGAAATAATTTAGAATATGCTAAAAATTAAATTAAAATGGCAATAATAAATTCTGAAATTGTAATTGAAATGGCAAGAATAAAATGAAGATAAATATATTGAAATGACGTACTTGGGTATCTGGATCCGTATCAACATGCATCATGGGCTAAATATTCCATATTAATGCCAATTAGATCATGAGAGGGGAATCCACACCTCATGAACCACGCTCTAATAAATATGGTGCTAAGGGCTTATCGTGCCAAATAATAATAATCTTATACTAGGGTGCCGGTGAAACCAGGGCAGTACTAGACAAGATTAGTATTATTTGTCGACGAGAAGTCAAAACATCCACAAAAACTAGAGGGGAAGAGAAAATAAATTTACCAAATCAAGCCCATGACACATGTTGAGACTTCACCTTCAACCCAAGCTTGAAAGAAAATTAGCCACTCATAGTTGAACTAGGGGCAAAATGGGAATTTATTAAAATACGAAGAAAATACAAGATAGAGAGAGAATTACAGAAAATGAATCCCAAAAATGGATTCAGAGGTGCTAAATTAGGGGGGGGAGGCCCCCTTTTTATAGTTACATTGAGTAAATCATGGCCATCGGATTAAAAACAGTTTGGACGCTCAGGATTTCGCCACGTCAACCGCCACTATTTGCACAGTACAGTCAACCGCCACTATTTGCACAGTACAGTCAACCGCCACTATTTGTACAGTACAGTCAACCGCTACTATTTACACAGTAACGCCAACAGTACCCGTATATGTGAATAGTACCGTACGTGTGAACAGTACCGTACGTGTGAACAGTGTCATTTTTCCTTTTATACTCCTCCTAAGGTTTTCGACCGTCCTGAGTTCAAAAATGATGTCCGTTTTGCCATTTGATCTCTCGTTTATTGTGAAATGACTATGATGCCCCTAAAATACATCAAATACTTAATTAAAATAAAACACACATAATTAAAGTACAAGAAATTTAAACACATAAAAGTAACGGTTGTTAACAATACTTGATATATAAAATAACGATTTCTCCTTTATAAATATGCACTTTCTAACACTCAACACACCCCCCAACCAGCTTATTGCTAGTCCCTAGCAAATAAAGCGAAAACAAAAATTCAAAAAATGATTTTTTTTTAAACCTCTTTTTATTCAATCAGATTAATGATAACAATCAAATAAAAGTATAAGCATTATCTCAAGTTTAAAGAAACATCACACCCACATCAACCATCCACATGAATCAGCCCAGTAGACTTTGTTGTAGCTACCTTTAAGAATGACATGTTAAACCCCAAAATCTCACTGGAAGTAGTGACACTCTCACAAAGAAATTAAACCCAAATAAAAATAGTCACTCCAATGAATGGTAATTGAGAGAAAATAATAAGAAGTGGTCTCACATGCTCTCACCAAAAAGAAATATGCCCTTAACTTAGAAATAATACGATCTCCAGTCAAATAAAAATGCTAGTCAACCCATTTTATTTATTATTATTATTTTTTTATGCATCACTACATCTTTTTAGCCCATATAACTAGCTTCTACTTCAGATTATAGTTCCCTAAAATCAAGAAGGACTTTTATTAGGACGTAACGTAGGCTAGGGACATAGCTAACAAAGAAGGGAAATAAGGAAGACAAAATGTATGTTTGAGAAAAATGCATAGAAGTTTTTTTTTTTTTTGAAAGTTGCAAGGTGGATTTCACCTATTATTGTTGTTTTTTTTTTGAAGCAACAATTTTTGTTTCTTTCTTACTTTTTTCTTTTTTTTTTGAACTAGGCATAACTTTAATATACAAAATATTTATTTACAGTTTTCTCAAACATAAAAAGGTGATGGATCTTGTAAGATATTGGGTAATACTCCAAATCGGAGTGGGTCAAGATAATAAATTGAGAAAGAAAAGTTTTTTTTTTAAAAGGCTCAAAAGGGCTAACTATGGATATTCATAAAAGGGATGGCTACAAAGGCTTAAACGGATCAAAGATGGCCTTTCCATCATCTTTTAGGACTCTAAATAATCTTCTATATCTACTAATTAAATGGGCTTCCAAATGTAACAACACACTCTTTTTTTTCATTTTTTTTTTAATTTTTTTTTTAGGGTTAACTCAAAAGCAATCTAGAGATCGTGTACAATAATAAACTGCTAAGCTATATAAAGAATGGGCAAAAGGGTTACTCTCCAAGAAAAATAATAGGCTCAAAAACTCACTTGGTATTTATTATGACATGTTCATTCCTTCAAGCAACTTATTTTTATCTCCGACATCAACATGTAGGGTAGCAAACATAGTGTAACATCACTTCAGACTAAAGATAATACAAATACTAAAATTTGAAATCATCATGTTATCCAATGTTAAAACAAATCAAAAAATTTTTTTTTTTTAAACAATACCCTACCCCCCAACCTATTCTAAACGTAAAAAGAAAATATGCATGCAGAAATGTGAAAATGATGCAGAAAAATTAATTAGAAAATGATAGAAAATGAATTTTTTTTTAAGAAGATACGTTTCTAGAGGAACTACACTTTATATTCAGCCATCTTTGACTCAAAAATTTTTGTTTGAAAATGTATATTTATAAAGGAGAAATTAAAAAGAAAAAAAATGAACATCAAAACATAACAAAGAAAAAGAAATTTTTTTTTATTTTTTTATTTTCAAACAATGAAGATGCGTTTCTAGAGTCACTACACTCCATATTCAGCCATCTTCAACACAAAAAGTTAGCAACAGTTAGTTTCTACAACAAAAAATTAGTAAAAACTTAACCAAGATTCCACAATTGTCCATTATTCCCTCCCCCCAACTAGAATGAAATATTGTCCTCAATGTTTTAAAGAAAAGAAGTAGAGTTTAGAAGACATCACCTGGTTGGTGCAACACAGAAGAAAATATTTACCGGCGAAGAGTTAAATCTAATTTGTACTTCTTACTGTGGCTATTGTTACCATCATCATATGAACGCTCCAACACAAAGCTCCAGGGGTCTGGCTCTGGTTTATAAGCTTGTAACATGTCAAGTAGCTCATTAGCAGTGTGAGCACAAATAAAAAGTTTTTTCGCACTGGAAGGAATAAAGTAGTTTTTTATTGCATGGTTAAGAAATGCGATAAAGCCATCATAAAAATTATTGACATTTAACAAACCGATGGGTTTCTGGTGAATGTGCAGTTGGGCCCAAGATGCCAGTGTGATAAGTGCCTCTAGTGTTGCAAGATCTCCTGGCAGGAAAATAAAAGCATCAGCATGATCGAGCATTTCAGTTATCCGTTCTTGCATACCTGAGACGACTAATTCTTCTCCAGTCGTGGAGTCAGACACACAGCCCAAAGGTTTTAGGACTCTAGGGATGATGCCTAACACTTGGCTTCCTCTGACAAGAGCAGCTTCTGAGACCAATTTTGATAACCCTCGGTTACCTCCTCCATACACTAAGTGTAATTTTCTCTCTGCTATGTTTCGACCAAGATCTATGGCTACATCAACGAACTCTTTATGTTTGCCATAGGTAAATCCAGAAAGCACACAAATGTTCTTAAATTGTCTATTGGGAGTAGCTGCCATTGGGATATTTCTCAAAAACAATTTGTGAGTGCTTAACAAAAAGTCATATTTAAGATTCTTGGTGACAATGGATCACAACTGTGTATGAGGTGGCGGGTCAATGTCAAAAACGCGTAAAGCACATGGCTCGATAGTCAAAAAGCAAACAGTAAAAACAAACAGTAAGAAAATTATTAAAGACAATAATGCACTGATAAAGCAATAGTGAAATAAAATAAAATAACAGTAAAGTAAAAGGATATTTACAGGTAGTTGCGACTGTGACTCACATCTTCCTCTGGTTTTACGTCCAGAAACGGCTTGAACGCCCTCTATGGGTCGAGGATAGGCTTCCCATCCAATTTTCTTATAAACTGGCAAACAGGGTCTTTTATAGTCAGATTCCCGAGACTATATCGTGCATGTTCTTTCTGGAATAATGGCCATAACTGGAGAATCGCTCCTTGCACATATCCACTGGGATGCGTTTCAAGAAACAAAAGGATATCATCCAATGACTGCTTATTCAAGCCATCCCTAATGAATTGAATTTTATCTTCCCTGTTATCAGATACCATTCCTAAAGAACATCGGTTTTTATTGCAATTCATTCTGGCACACTTATGACAAGCAACAGAAATTCTTCGAGCTCGTCGTTTTCTTGCATAGTTTCCTTTCTCACAACCAGGCATGTATGCAATAAATTTTGGAGGTAACTCACCTGCCAATCGTACTTTTGCTTCAATTAACCAACGGATGTCAGTAGGTATGTTATTCCTCATGAGCAGGCGCATGCGTTCGGACCGAGTTTTGTAGATTGTAAGGAGGGCATTCTGAGGGAGTGAAGGGAATCGCTTGTGAAGCTTCGTTAGAATCTCAGTTCTTTCCATTCTTTCACCTCAGAATATCAGTTATTATGGGAAACTGAAGTAACCGACTTGATTGTCACGGAGTACCGTTATCCGCCATTTCACCGGGGTAACAAACTAAAGCACACAAACAGAAAAACAAATTAAAACACACAAAGAAAATTAAAATCGTCCTCTTATTGAATTTACCTCAAGCTCCAACTGGATGTCGAAAACACCTCTCTCAATATTTCTGAGTTGGCCTTCTAAATCCTCAACGTAGGCTACTAACTCTGGTGGTTGTAGAGCCCAAATGCGATGTGTTTTACAAGAATGAATCTGCCTTTTGAGATGAGTTTTGATACGTTGAAGTGGTTTAAGCATGTTCAGGAGGAACGATCTTCGTGTAGCACTCATTATTAACAATGATAAAAGAAAAGTTAATGACAAAAGAAACACACTTATGCAAAAATAAATTCAATTAGCAAAAGAATAAAAATAAATAAAGAAAGAAAAATCAAACCACCGAAAAGAAAAAATCAATTCAAATCTGGTGGGTCACTCAAATTTATTTCGGTGTCTTCTCCATGTGGTTGGTACTCTAGATATGGCTTTAATCTTTGACCATTAACTTTAAATGTGACACCGTTCTTTGGGTCTTTAATTTCAATTGCCCCATGTGGAAAAACAGTATGAACAATAAATGGACCAGACCATCGAGAGCGTAACTTACCTGGGAATAAGTGCAAGCGAGAGTTGAATAAAAGTACTTTCTGACCTGGTGTGAAAGATTTTCTCATAATATGCTTATCATGGAAGACTTTCATTCGTTGCTTGTAAATTTTGACATTTTCATACGCGTCATTACGAATTTCTTCAAGTTCTGCCAATTGTAATCTTCTTTCTGAGCTGGCTTGATTCATGTCAAAATTGAATTTCTTGATAGCCCAATATGCACGATGCTCGAGTTCCACAGGTAGGTGGCAAGCTTTTCCATATACTAGCCTATAGGGTGACATCCCAATCGGGGTCTTGAAAGCCGTTCTATATGCCCATAATGCGTCATCAAGTCTTAATGACCAATCTTTTCTGTCCGGCCTCACCGTCTTTTCTAATATGTGCTTTAGTTCTCGATTGGAGATCTCCACTTGGCCACTGGTTTGTGGATGATACGGGGTCGCCACTTTATGAGTGATTGAATACTTTGTCAAAAGAGCTTTGAATGCTTTATTGCAAAAGTGGGCACCACCATCACTGATTATCGCTCGAGGGAATCCAAAGCGTGAAACAATGTTACTTTTCAAAAACCCTATCACCACTTTGTGATCATTAGTTCTGCATGGAATCGCTTCTACCCATTTCGATACGTAATCAACAGCTACCAAGATGTATTGATGGCCAAAAGAAGGGGGAAAGGGTCCCATGAAGTCGATACCCCATACGTCAAAAATCTCAACCACTAAAATTGGATTTAATGGCATCATGTTCCTTCGTGTAATGCTCCCCATTCGTTGACACCTATCACATGAAGAACAAAAAGTATAAGCGTCTCGAAATATAGTTGGCCAATAGAAACCACATTGTAAAACTTTAGTCGCTGTTTTCTTAGCACTGAAATGGCCTCCACAAGCTTGTTCATGGCAGAATGAAAGGATATTCTGAATTTCATTTTCTGGGACACATCGTCTGACAATTTGGTCTGCACAATATTTGAACAAATATGGGTCATTCCAAAAGAAATTCTTTATTTCTGCAAAGAATTTGGCCTTGTCTTGCTTAGTCCAATGCTCTGGAAGTTTGCCTGTAACAAGATAATTAACTATATTAGCATACCAAGGTAAAACTTCCACACTCATTAATTGTTCATCTGGAAAGGACTCATTCAATGTTAGTGGCTCTGTAATTGTGTCAAAATGAAGACGAGAGAGATGGTCCGCTACAACATTTTCTGTGCCTTTCTTATCTTTGAATTCCAAGTCAAATTCCTGCAAAAGTAACACCCAACGAATTAGTCTAGCTTTTGCATCTTTCTTCGTGAGAAGATATTTCAGAGCAGCATGATCTGTGAACACAATTATTTTACAACCAATGAGATAATATCGAAATTTTTCCAATGCAAACACTACTGCTAGCATTTCTTTTTCAGTAGTTGAATAGTTCAACTGTGCATCATTCAATGTCATACTAGCATAATAAATAACATGGGGAATTCGATCAACTCTTTGTCCTAATACTGCTCCTACTGCATAATCAGATGCATCACACATGAGCTCAAATGGTAAGCTCCAGTTTGGGGGCTGAATGATGGGTGATGTTGTCAACAATTGCTTTAATTTTTCAAAAGCCACAAGACATGAATCATTAAAGATAAAAGGTGCATCCTTAGCAAGTAAATTGCATAAGGGTCTAGAAACTTTGCTAAAGTCTTTAATGAAACGTCTGTAAAAACCAGCATGCCCAAGGAAAGATCTTACTTCTCTGACTGTTTTGGGTGGAGGAAGATTAGAAATGAGATCCACCTTGGCTTTGTCAACCTCAATACCTTTGCTTGAAATGATGTGACCAAGAACAATACCTTGTGTTACCATAAAATGGCACTTTTCCCAATTTAAGACCAAGTTCTTTTCGATACATCTCTGCAGAACTAGTGTTAGATGACGTAAACATTGATCAAATGAATCACCAAAGACAGAAAAGTCATCCATAAAGACCTCAAGGAATCGTTCAACCATATCAGAAAAAATGCTTAACATGCATCGTTGAAATGTAGCAGGTGCATTACATAATCCAAATGGCATTCTCCTATATGCAAAAGTGCCAAAAGGGCAAGTGAAAGTGGTCTTCTCTTGATCTTTTGGTGCTATGGGAATCTGATTATATCCTGAGTAGCCATCTAGAAAGCAATAAAATTCGTGACCTGCTAACCTATCAAGCATTTGATCGATGAATGGTAAAGGAAAATGGTCTTTACGTGTGACAGAATTCAACTTCCTATAATCAATGCATACACGCCATCCTGTAGTTACTCTAGTTGGTATCAATTCATTATCGGTATTCGTAACTACAGTGACTCCTGACTTTTTGGGGACAACTTGTACAGGACTGACCCATGAACTATCAGAAATTGGGTAAATGATACCTGCGTCTAATAGCTTAAGGACTTCTGTTCTAACAACTTCTTTCATATTAGGATTTAACCGACGTTGCATTTCCCTAGTAGATTTAGCATTTTCATCAAGGTGAATGTAATGCATGCAGTCTACTGGATTTAAACCTTTTATATCCGCTATGGTCCATCCTAATGCTCCTTTGTGTTCTTTTAAAACATCCAACAACTTACCTTTTTGTTCGTCATTGAGGGATGATGAGATGATTACCGGTAAAGTACTTTCGTCCCCCAAAAATGCATATTCCAAAGTGTTGGGCAATGGTTTGAGCTCGAGTTTCGGTGGTGATTCTATTGATGGAATGAGTTTCTTCTCTGATGGCGCTAGTTGTTCAACTCTTGGCTTCCATTTATTAGTGTCCATAGATGGTGCTGAGTCAAGTAGGGCGTTGACCTCATCGATCGATCTGTCAATATCAAAATCCAAACCAAAGTGTGTTAAACATGTTTGTAAAGGATCATCACTAAGGTTTGAAACAAAAGAGTTATCAACTAATGCTTCAATTAAGTCCACATCAACAATTCCATCATCTGTGTTGTGAGGTTGTTTGGCAATATTGAAGATGTTCAGCTCCATAGTCATGTTGCCGAATGACAACTGCATATTTCCAGTTCTGCATTGAATATGAGCATTCGCAGTTGCCAAGAAAGGTCGGCCTAGGATAATGGGGATGTGCTTTCTTGAATCCTGTATTGGTTGAGTGTCAATTACAATGAAGTCAACAGGAAAATAAAACTTGTCTACCTGGATAAGCACGTCCTCCACAATACCACGAGGTATTTTCGTGGACCGATCTGCAAGTTGTAACACCACTGGAGTTGGGTGTAATTCTCCCAGTCCAAGTTTCACAAAAACTGAATAAGGCAACAAATTTACACTAGCTCCTAAATCCAACAAAGCATTCTTAATTGTGTGGTTCCCTATACTACATGAGATAGTGGGGGAACCTGGATCTTTGCATTTTAAAGGAATTTTATGTTGGAGTATAGAACTAACGTTTTCTGTTAAAAATGCCTTCTTTTGAACATGCATATTTCTCTTTTTAGTACACAGATCTTTAAGAAACTTGGCATAAGATGGAACTTGCTTTATAGCATCAAGTAATGGGATGTTAACACTTACCTGCTTGAAGATTTCGAGAATCTCATCTGTAGATTTTCCTTTCTTTCCTTTCGCTAACCTCTGAGGGAATGGAGCTTTTGAAACATATTCTCGTGGGTTAGTGTCTTTTTTTTCCTCCGGTGATGAGTCCTCAACGTTCACAGGTACAATTTGATTGTCTTTTGTCACTGACATTTCCACTTTGTTGTCGACTTCTTTTCCTTTTCGCAAGGTCATGACAGCTTTGACCTCTCCATGCTGCTGTGGTGAACTGGTACTTGTTTCATGCACTCCTTTAGGGTTAGGCACTGGTTGACTTGGAAATTTACCTTTCTCAACAGTCATTGCCAAGGTCTGAACTGAAGAAGCAAGTTGTCCTACCATATTCTCCAAGCTTGAAACTGATTGGGCTTGTGAGTTGAAGCCCGCTCTCAACTCATTTCGTAATCCATCAATGGTGCGGTTTTGTTGCTCAATCGTAGAATGAGTAATATTCCTGAGATTTTGGAATGAATCCTCCCACGATCTGGGTTGAGAGTAATTCTGATTCTGATTAAATGGTCTGAATGGTGGCTGAGAGGCTTGAGGATTTTGAGGAATTTGTTGCATTGGTGGAGCTGGAGCTGCTGGTCCATTTTGTTGGAATCCTTGAGACCATGAAAAATTGGGGTGGTCTCTCCATCCAGGGTTGTATGTGTTGGAGTACGGGTTATAATTTGATGGTTTTCTTATTACTCCTATGGCATTGGCTTGATCTGGATATGAGTCAAGGTCATGTGGCTCTGTTGATTTAACAGTCGATAACAATGCTATTTGTCGAGAGAGACCTTCAATTATTGCTTTGACTTCTGTGATTTCTGAACTAGATTCACCAATTTGAACCTCATTTACTCCCTTAACTCTTCGAGTATTCCTGAGTGATCGACTCCGTTGTTGGGAATTATCCGCTTGTCGCTGGAAGAATTCCCAAATCTCTGATGCACTTTTTGACATTAGCTCTCCTCCACTTGTCGCCATTAGCCATTCTTGCACATTTGGTAATAAGCCCTCTAAAAAGTATTGGCATTGGTGCCATTTCTCGTACCCATGATGTGGACACTTCAAGAGTAGCCCATTGAATCGCTCCCATGTTTCGAAAAACTGCTCGTCATCTCTCTGGGTAGACTCCGAGATTTCCCTGCGAATAGCATTTGTTTTATGAACTGGGAAATATTTATTTAAAAATTTTGTAACCATTTGTTCCCATGATGCAATACTATTAACAGGTAATGTATTAAGCCATGAACGAGCTCTATCCTTTAAAGAAAATGGGAATAATCTAAGTTTTACATCATCATCTGAAAAATTCTCATATTTTAATGTTTGACAAATTGCATGAAAATCATTCAAATGATTGTATGGGTCCTCATTTTCTAGGCCATAGAACGTGGGGAGACAATTTAACACACTAGGTTTTAATTCAAAACTCCTAGCAGCTACATTTGGGTACCGTATGTATGATGTGCTCAAATTAGCTAAGGGACTAAAGTAGTCCTTAAATGGCCTCTCCTGTGGTGCTTGTAAATCCATTGTTTTTAATGTTTTTGTGTGTGCGAAGTGTTTTCTCTAATTCAAGGTCTATAGGTTCAAGATTGGGTAATAATGACCTACGACCATGCATACAAGAAATACAAGAATAAATGGAAAACAAAACAAATAAAATAAAAATAAAAATAAGAGTAAAACAAATAAAGAAGAAGGAGAAATTACGATACTAACCTTGTTGCGCTATTACAAACTTACTATAAAAACACAAGAACAAATATGTGAAATAAACTAAAAATAAATTAATAAGATAAATAAAAATGACAAAGAAGAAATAAAAATTAACTTAAAAATTAAATTACATAATTTAAAGTAGAGAAAAAGAAAAGAAATACTAACCTCTAAGTGTAGATTCAAAAAAAAAATACAAAAGAAAATTAAATGGAAATATTCACAAAGATTAATTCTATGAATTAAAATTACTTACCTCCCCAGCAACGGCGCCAAAAACTTGTTGTGCAAATTTTATTGAACTCGCAAGCGCACGAATCTATCGTAGTATAGCTTAATGGTGCGAGTGTCGATCCCACGATGAGGTGGATTTTAATTATTTATAAAATTAATTCTGTAAATTGGTTGGATTTGTGGTGGAAATAATTTAGAATATGCTAAAAATTAAATTAAAATGGCGATAATAAATTCTAAAATTGTAATTGAAATGGCAAGAATAAAATGAAGATAAATATATTGAAATGACGTACTTGGGTATCTGGATCCGTATCAACATGCATCATGGGCTAAATATTCCATATTAATGCCAATTAGATCATGAGAGGGGAATCTACACCTCATGAACCACGCTCTAATAAATATGGTGCTAAGGGCTTATCGTGCCAAATAATAATAATCTTATACTAGGGTGCCGGTGAAACCAGGGCAGTACTAGACAAGATTAGTATTAGGGGGGGAGGCCCCCTTTTTACAGTTACATTGAGTAAATCATGGCCATCGGATTAAAAACAGTTTGGACGCTCAGGATTTCGCCACGTCAACCGCCACTATTTGCACAGTACAGTCAACCGCCACTATTTGTACAGTACAGTCAACCGCTACTATTTGCACAGTAACGCCAACAGTACCCGTATATGTGAATAGTACCGTACGTGTGAACAGTACCGTACGTGTGAACAGTGTCATTTTTCCTTTTATACTCCTCCTAAGGTTTTCGACCGTCCTGAGTTCAAAAATGATGTCTGTTTTGCCATTTGATCTCTCGTTTATTGTGAAATGACTATGATGCCCCTAAAATACATCAAATACTTAATTAAAATAAAACACACATAATTAAAGTACAAGAAATTTAAACACATAAAAGTAACGGTTGTTAACAATACTTGATATATAAAATAACGATTTCTCCTTTATAAATATGCACTTTCTAACACTCAACAATAACAACCCACTTACTAAGTAGTTAGCAAAGTCTGCATACCATGGAGGTTCTATCTAATTTAGCATCTGTGATTGCTGTATTACCAACAGTTGTTCATCAGGAAAAGTTTTAGTGATGCCCTTCCTTGTCAATGTACTAGTGTCTGCTTCCAGCCGTAACAAGTGGTCTGCTACTTGATTCTCAGTCCTCTTTCTATCTTTAATTTCCTGATCAAATTCTTGAAGCAATAAGATCCATCTGATTAATCTTGGTTTGACATCCTTCTTTGAAATTAAATATTTGATGGCTGCATGGTCTGTGTAAATAGTTACTTTGGTGCCCACCAGGTAAGCTATGAATTTGTCAAACGCAAAAGCTACTGCTAGCAACTCTTTCTCTGTAGTGGTGTAATTGATCTGAGTTGGAGTGAATGTATTACTTGTATAATATATGGAATGAAAAACTTTATCTTTTCTTTGCCTTAATATTGCCCCCATAGAATGATCACTAGCATCACACATAAATTCAAATGGTAAATTCCAATATAAAGGTATAACTACTGGAGTAGTGATTAGAGCTTTCTTTAGTTCTCCAAATGCTTTAAGGCACTCTATGTCAAAGTGAAATGGTTTGTCATGCTCCAACAATGAACACAGAAGTTTAGCTACTTTGGAGAAATCCTTAATGAATCTTCTATAGAATTCAACATGACCCAAAAAACTCCTAACACCCTTTACTGACGTTAGAGGTGGCAGTTTATCTATCACCTCTATCTTGGATTTATCTACCTCAATACCATACTTGGATATCTTGTGACCTATCATTATTCTTTCTTGCACCATAAAATGACACTTTTCCCAATTAAGTACTAAGTTGGTCGTCTCACATCTTTTAAGAACTTCTTTCAAGTTGAGTAAACAATCATTGTATGTTTCTCCAAAAACTGAGAAGTCATCCATGAAAACTTCAAAAGTTTGCTCTACCATTTCAGAAAATATAGACATCTTGCATCTCTAAAAAGTTGTTGGAGCATTGCATAGCCCAAATAGTATTCTTTTGAGGGCAAATGTTCCATAAGGACAAGTAAATGTAGTCTTCTCTTGATCCTCTGAAGCTATGACAATCTGGTTGTAGCTTGAATACCTATCTAGGAAACAGTAGTAATATTTTCTAGCAAGTCTGTCCAACATCTAATCTATGAATAGAATTGGGAAATGGCCTTTTTTGTGGCTTTATTGAGTTTTCTGTAATCCATACATACTCTCCATCTAGTCATTGTTCTTGTAGGAATAAGTTCATTCTTCTTATTAGTAATTACTGTTATCCCTCCTTTCTTGGGAACACATTGAACTGGGCTCACCTATGAACTCTTTGATATTGGGTTCCAACATCCAACTATTTGATGATTTCCTTCTTCACCGCTTCTTTCATGATATGGTTTAACCTTCTCTGGTGCTCAACTGAATTACTGGAGCAATCTTCTAGCAAAATTTTAACGTGCAAATTGATAGGTTGATCCCCTTTATATCTGCCATGGTCCATCCAATTACTCTTCTGTATTTTCCATGCAAATCTACTAAACTCCGTTCTTGATCTGCATCCAAAGTAGAAAAGATGATTACATGGAGTGTGTTATTTTGACCAAAATAAGCATATTTTAAATGTGAAGGTAATAATTTCAATTTAGGACTAGGAGGTGATTCAGTAGATGATAAAATTATTTTACTTCTCTACCTGAAAGGTTCAGATGCTCAATGAACTTAGTGTACCTATCAGATTGCTTTTTTTCCATCCAATCTGTCTGAATTACTGTAACATCTTCCTCTTCTACATCATCAAAGATATTGACTCTGTCAAATGCTTTACTGCAACATCTATCCATTCTGTCTACTACAATAAAATCCACAACACTTAGGAAGTTGCAGTCTTCTACTTCATCAGGGTTTTTCATAGCTTCTAATACATTAAATGTGACTTACTGATCATTTACTCTCATGGTGAGCTCTTCTTTTTTAATATCTATCAGAGTCTTTCCAATTGCTAAGAAAGGTCTTCCAAGTATAATAGGGACCTCTTTATCAGCTTCAAAATCCAGTACAATGAAATCCACTGGAAAGATGAATTTATCAACCTTCACCAATACATCCTCTATTTTTCCTTCAAGGTATGCATGAGATCTATCAGCCAATTGCAGAGTGACTGTTGTTGGTTTGCATTCCCCTACTCCAAGTTGTTTAAATACAAATAATCGCATTAAATTAATGCTACCTCCAAAGTCAGAAAGTGCTCTGCTAGCATACCTAGTGCCTATAGAGCAGGGTATTGTAAAACTTCCTGAATCTTTCAATTTTGTAGGAATTTTACTCTAGAGCATATAACTGCTTTCATGTGTTAAAGCAACAGTTTCAAACTCTCCCAGCCTTCTTTTTCATACTAAGATGTCTTTTAAAAATTTCATATAATTTGATATTTGTTCCAAAGCTTCTACAAAAGGTATATTTATGTGCAGTTACTTCAAAACTTCCAGGAATTTGCTGAACTGCTTGTCTTATTTTTTGTTCTGGAACCTTTGAGGGAAGGGTGGTGGATGTCTAAACAATTGGTTAGATTCAGGAGGTACCAGACTCTATTTGTTTAGGGTGGTGCAGGTTGTGGCTACTGGTGTGGCAGCTTCCTTTTTAACATAACCTGATTGTATTTCTTTTGCAGTTGTTGTAGCTTGGCCCAATAATTCAGTGTCTTGATAGGGGTTGTGCTCTAGCAAGCTTCTCTTTTGAGTTGGTTTTTGTGCTGCATTACATTCTATCCCCTTTTTGGTTATCTCAACTGGTATATCAATATTCTTTCCGGATCTCAAACTAATTACTTTGCATTGTTCTTTGCTCTATCTCCTAGGATCTTCTGTGTTGCTAGGCATATTCCATTGAGTTCTGCTGCTCATTGCTATAGCTAGTTGTCCCATTTAGTTCTCAAGATTTTTTAAAGACACAGCCTGACTCTGCACAATTGCTTTATTCTTTACAATATACTCATTGATCAATGTTTCCAATGAAGTGATTGGATCCTGATTGATTTATTTTTACCCTTGACTCTACTAATGAAAATCAGGTTGTTGTGTGTTTTTATTCTGTCCATTGAATGCTGGAGCATTTTTATTAGGACTACTTCATGAAAAAATTGGGTGTTGTTTCCAACCTGGGTTGTAAGTGTTTGAATATGGGTTGTTCTGAGATTGTCAATTGAAGTTACCCACATAGTTTACTGGTGCTGGATTTCCAGGACAATTATCAAAATCATGTTCTTCACCACAGTAGACACAAGAAAGTTCAGTAATTTGTTTTATTGTTGCTGGAGCAGCTGTCATGGCTTTTACCATGTTAGTCAATAAGGTTACTTGAGCTAATAAGGTCATAATTGCATCAATCTTATATACCTTTATTGATACTCTTGCTGCTGGTTGCCTGACGGAAGGCCACTAGTAATTATTGTTGGCAATTCTTTCCAGAATTTCACAGGCTTCAGTGTAAGATTTGAATAACAGAGCTCCATTTGTTGAAGCATCCACCATTAACCTTGCACTCGGATTCAACCCATTGTAGAAAGTTTTCAATTAAATGCAACAAGGGATACCATGATGAAGACACTTTCTGAGCAATTCCTTGAATCTTTCCCAAGCCTCATACAGACTTTTATCTTCAAGTTAGTGGAATGAAGTAATCTCATTTCGCAACTTTACATTTTTTGTCAGTGAGAAATATTTCATTAAGAATTTATCAGCCAAATCATTCCATATAGTGATAGAATCAGATGGTAACGAATTTAACCATGCTCTTACTCGATCTCTTAAGGAATAAGGGAAGAGCCTCAACCTTAAGGCATTTTGTATTGCTCCAGCAATCTTGAAAACATCACTTACTTCCAAGAACATTTTGAGATAGAGATGAGGATCTTCATTAGGCAATCCATGGAATTGTCCCACTGTTTGTAACATTTGAAACATCACTGGTTTTAACTCAAAATTTGCTGCTCTACCTCTTATAGCTTGGTCTCTGTCATCAGCCATGTAAATAATATTGTTGTTGCCTGGCTGTCTCTCATTGACATGTTCATTTTGTTCTTCTTGAATGTTGACTGGCTGTAAAGGTTCAGGAGGATTCAAATTATGTGCATCCTATAAATTATTTATGCTTGAAGCAATTTCTGAATTCCTTTTTTCTCTTTGTAGTTTCCTGACAGTCCTTTCAATCTCATGATCAAATTGGAATGCCATAGATCTATCTTTGCGCATGCATGTACCGATCTGCCAATAATTAGAATGAATCAAATCAAGTTTTGTGCTATCAAGATTTACTTCACATTTCCAAAATAAGCAATCAATCCTCGGTAACTGCGCCAAAAACTTGTTGGTTAATTTCTATAAGTAATTATTACCAATGCCAATGTACAAGTATACACAACAACTAGTAAAGTAATGAGTATTCAAGACTGTCTCTACAGGGATTGATGTTACTCAAAATGCTAAAGCAAATCACAATTATATAAATCAATTAAGAACCGAAGCAAACAATTGTCGAATATTTCTATGTAACTAACAGTTGAAAATAAAACAATACTGTAATGCGATAAACTGAGTTGAATGTGTCTAAGATTCAATTGAGAATATAGTAGTTGAATGATCAAACTCCCTTAATGAGCTGACTGTTGTTTACCAAATTAGTACCAGTTGTCACAATAAGTGCTGCAACAATGGGTAGAATAAATTTGCCTTCGCAACCACCGCATATTGGAAATCTCATACCTTTAAATCTACCAACAATGACCAGTTTCTTATACATTTATGGTATGATATTATAACATTTAATCTCTCTACCCTACAAGGTGAATACTTATGTTTAGAATGTCATAAATCTTAACTTCAAGTATTGCCTTTATGGGATTCAAGATAACCTAATCTAGGAAACTCGACTTAAGAACATGTAATACTCTAATAATGTTTGCTAGGACATGCCATTTTGCTACTCTGTCTTAACTGAAATTATTAGATGGGTGGTCAACCAAAATAACAGTTGTATTTATAAAAACTACTAGAGTATAATGCTACAACATAATCATAACATCATAAAAGAACAGTCAAGAACCTATTGGATTATTTGTCACTCAACCACAAGTAAATTTAGTTCATAATCTAGGTGAGAAAAACAAAAACAGATATATTGGTTTCGGAATACATCAAATCAATTAAAAGAACAAGATAAATATAAGTTGAGCACAATAAAAATTAAAGTCAAGTAGTTCTGCACGATTGTCCAATATTGGCGTAACAATACTCTTTAATTTTGATCTTCTTCTCCTTCGTTCCTTCTAATTACTCTTATGACAATTCCTTTGCCGCCCTTTTATGTGGTGCACCCTCATTTTTATATTGCAAATTAGGTTAAAACCAAAGCTCACGAGCGTGCATGTGTTAAAATTAAAAAACATGCAGATCGCGACTTTAGGGCTGACTCGCGCTTAAATTTTCTCCTGCACTACTCCCAAATTGCTACAGTACTGGTTTTACTCCCGATTGTGCTTTACTTCTTTTGTGGCCATCTTCTTTCCTCCTCTTGCTCTTCCAATGCCTCAACATCCTCTCACGAATTTAAAACCTACACTTTAAAACCTGTTTTTAACACAAATTGCTATGATTCAACCAAAACTTTTTAAAACTCAACTAAAATGAATGTTTATACAAAAGGTACTCAAAATGTAACAAAAAACCTTATCTGTTCTCTAAGTGACCTGATTCAAGCCTAGAATTGATGTAATAACTCTCATTTCCTAGAGTTATCACTTGTCAACACACATGCACCGTTCGCAAGCATCATTCACAACACCTCTCTCTCACGGCACACGCTTTCTCTCTCTCCTCCTCACGTCTCACTGCCCTAAATCTCATCAAGCTACTAATCTCCCGTTCATCCTCACCACACTCCGTCAATGGCTCCCCCATTCTCTTCCAAATCTAGCATAAAACACACGGGCCACTTCCCCCTTCCTCTCCCACCACCTGTTGAGTATTAGAAAATGTACATTTATAAAGGAAAAAATTGTCATTTTACATTTCACGTCTTACTAACAACCCTTACTTTTATGTATTTAAAATTATTGTAATTTAATTATGTTTGTTTTATTTTAATTAAATATTTTATGTATTTTAGGAGCATCATGGTCATTTTACAATAAACGAAATATCAGACGGCAAAACGGATATCACTTTTGAACTCAGGACAGTCAAAAACCTTAGGAGGAGCATAAAAGGAAAATTAGTACTGTTCACATGTATGATACTATTCACGTGTATGGTACTGACTACGTTACTGTTCACGACACTATTCATATAGACATATCGATGAAGTGGCATTGACCAATGATGTGGCATTGATTGATGAGGTGTTACAATCCTTTCGGACTAAAATTCTTATGTACTGTTGATGATGACATGGCAGTATATCATTGGACCAAAAATCTCGCGTACGATACATGCATAACATAACATTATTTTCAACCAAATCGTGTTACTGTTCACCTGCGTGGTCAACCCGCGTACTGTTGACTGATGACGTGGCACAATCATGAGCGTCCAAATCGTTTTTAATCTGATGGCAACGATTTACTAAATGTATCTATAAAAAGCAGGTCCTCTCCCCCTATTGGATATCTCTGAATCTATTTTTGTGATCTATTTTCTGTAATTCCTTCTCTATTTTGTATTTTCTATGTATTTTAATAAATTTCTATTTTACTCCTAGCTCAATTATGAGTGGCTAATTTTCTTTGAAGCTTGGGTTGAAAGTGAAATCTCAACATGTGTCATGGGCTTTATTTGGTAAATTTGCTTTCTCTTCTCCTCTAATTTTTGTGGATGTTTTGACTTCTCGTCGATAAATAATACTAATCTTGTCTAGTACCGCCTTGGTTTCACTGGCCCTCTAGTACAAGGTTATTATTGTTTGGCACGATAAGCCTTTAGCACCATATTGATTAGAGCGTGGTTCATAAGGTGTGGAATCCCCCCTCATGATTTAATTGGCATTAATAAGAATTATTAGCCCATGATGCATGTTGATACAGATCTAGATACCCAAGTACGTTATCTCAATAGATTTCTCTTCAATTTATTCTCGCCATTTCAATTGCAATTTTAGAATTTATTCTCGCCATTTCAATTGCAATTTTAGAATTTATTCTCGCCATTTCAATTCCAAATTTAGGATAATCCAAATCATTTTCACCACAAATCTAACCACCCATTTACAAAATTAATTCTACAAACAATTAAAATCCACCTTCTCGTGGGATCGACACTCATTATCATTAATCTATTTTACAATAGATTCGTGCGCTTGCGAGTTTAATAAAATTTGCACAACACCACCCCTTCTCCTCCCCCTCTCCCCCCCTCCCACCAAAAAAATATATATATCCAGTAGCTAATTAACTTTCAAAGGTAGCAGAGAGTCCCAAGAAAAGATAGATTAATATTATTGCGGCATGGAAAACTCCATGACACAGCCATGTCAACAAATCATAATAAGATTTGGATTAGAATGTATTCGTATATTATAAAATTAAATTATTAATGCAGGATACAAAGTGTTAAATAAGATCTTAAGGTTGCATTTTCTAAACTAGTAACGAATGAGGTTGACTAAATAGAAAATTAGACTTTTGAAGGGGAGATTGGTGGCTTACTGAGATTTGTGACAGTGAACCGTGAGGGAGAGAGCCAGAGAGCGAGTGCTGCGAACAATGCGCGTGTTGATAAGTCAATGCGTAACGGTGACCATATATAGTATTAACAAAACACTGCGTTCGGAGCTTAGCGTGGGGCTTAATGTGGTGTGAGTATCGGTACTAATTACAAAATTTACTGCCCATTATTGATTTTATGGTGCGTTTACTTCATGGGAATAAGAATGTGCTGGAATGGGAATGAGAAATGTGAATGAGATTTCAATATTTACTTGGCAAAAATAAATGGGTATGAGAAATGTGCTGGAATGAAAATGAGAATCAATTTACCAAAATACCCATAGTATTAATAATTAATTTATCATTATTAACAATATTATCATTATTGTTTTTGTTATTATTGTTAATATTATATTTATTAATATTATCATTATTAACATATTAAATTTTATTAACTTTATTATTTTAGTTATTATTAATTATTTTTATTTTTATTTTTATTAATTTATCATTATTAACATTTATTATTAGTATTAATAAATTTTATTAACTTTATTATTTTACTTATTATTAATTACTGTTAATATTATTTTTATTAATATTATCATTATTCAAATTTATTATTAATTTAGTTATTATTAACTATTGTTATTATTATTATTATTATTAATGATAAGTTTTAATAATGATAATATTAATAAAAATAATAATAACAATAATTAATAACAACTAAAATAATAAAGTTAATAAAATTTATTAATAAAAATAAAATTAATAATAATAATAATAACAACAAGAAGGATAATATTGTTAATAATGATAAATTAATTATTTTTATTATTAATAAAAATAATAATAATAACAACTAAAATGATAAAGTTAATAAAATTTAATAATTATAATTATTATTATTATTAATGACATTTAAAATAATAAAATTATTTGTGATTTGAATAAGGGTAATTTAGGAAATATGAAAAGTTAGAAGGATAGAAAAGTAAATTTATGTTTCATTCTCATTCCCACATTTTCATTCCCAACCCCCCTATGGGAATGGGATTTCCATTTCTTATTCCTAAATTATGTAGGACTCTCACATTTTATTCTTATTCCTAAATTAGATTTTGCCAAGTAAATATAGGTTTCATTCACATTCTTTTATTCTCATTCCCCAAACCTACAAGTAAACACACCATTAGTGTTCCAAGTCACAAATTTGTGCAGAGACCAAGAAGAAAAGAAAATATTAAATTTGATGGAGCGTACTTTTAGAAATGTGGATCATGGGCTGATTCGTGAGTTTAATGTTTATTTAGGTTTCAGGCCCAACTGTCATTTAGTAATGATTGATTAGCATATTTGGAAGAGGCTTTGAGGAAAACCACCTATAACATACACTGGTATTTATAGGCCGAGTTACTTTATGATTTTCTAAAGGAAAAAAATGTTGGAGAAAATTTATTTTTTTAAATTTTTATAAAAAAATTTTAGGATCGCTCTCATACAATATATAAGAATTTGTAATATAAAAATCGTACCTTAAAAATCTGGTTTGACTTTTTTCGCTGAAATGATTTATGCTCTCAGATCACGATCCGCTACCAAATAATCTTTTTGGCTATGACTCAAGTTTGATCTGCACTTGACATGTAAGCACTTTTATCACCACTAAAGCAACTAACACGAGAAAATTTTTCTCTCAAAGTTAGAGAGAAAATTTGTTTTCTCTGATGTGTATATTGTGGCTCTCCTTTTTTTTCTTTAAAGAAAATAAGCTTTTTTATATCTCCATTTAGTGAAAACCCTATGCTCCAAATAATAAAAAACAAAAGTCACGTTACTTGCTTTTTCTATAGGGGCCCACCTTGTAAAATAACATAAGACTCCTTACACACATTAAATGCCTAAATAAAGCTTCCCACTAAATGATATATTTAGGCTTTTGACCCAAATAAGTATTTATCTTACTTATTAATCCAGTAGTGGTGTAGTCAATTAAATGAGCTAATCCAGAAATTATTTGAGAACATATAATAGTGACTACAATAATTAAGCATGTAATTAAACTAACCCTATTATTTAATTACAAATTTACTCTACTAAAATATTGGAATTGACCTTTATAATTGTATGCTCGAATAATAATTCGTCTCAAGCCACATTGATTTCTTTACTGCATAATCATTTGTACCACATCGTTAATTAAATCGATATCTCAACTGTCCAATCGATTTAATTACATCTTATTCCTTGATACTTACTGATTTTCTCTAATGATCATTTTTAACATACTAAATATGTTGACATACCCTGGCCAGAGAATTCTATGATCAAGTGCCGAAAACACATTAAGAGATGTGTTGTGCAAATTCTATATTGTTAATCTATAACTCCAATATTAATAATTGCTCCCACCAAGATACCAGGTAATATTGGCCATAAGTGTGTGTCATGGCCATTGGTAACTCAAATGGAATAATAATTACAATCATGAAATTATAACTAACTCAAGATTAAGATTATAGTAAAATCAATGCCTATGAGATTTAATAAGTCTAACAATCATTTTAAGTTTAATTAAATCTCATATGTGATTCAGCTCAATATAGTCAAACTATATTAATAAATACATACATGATTAAGACAAATCATTCAATGAATTTACTACGGTCTAAACATAAATAGAGCGCCTAACTCAATTTGTCAACTGCGAACTTAATTTATTTAATCATAAAATAACTTATATTTTTTGTCTTCTGTGAATCCATATAAAGATCACAAAATACATATAATATGATTAAACGAACCTTATTCAATATATTTATGCAATTGAAAAATATCTCAAACATTTTATTAATTAGAAAATAAATTAATATGCTTTAAAAGAGCACATAATCCCAAAAATAAAATGTTTGGAGGAGATGGGGAAGAAATCACAGGAAAAGACTGATGAACCAAGAGGTAAGCTTTAATTATCTGTCTTCAATGATTTAGAGAAAAGCTTGACTAGATAAG